>CAKAOJ020000075.1:1077500-1215000 GCA_916701645.2 Sebastolobus alascanus | reverse complement strand
ATCGAGCGAACAACAAAAAATGATCTCTAGATTAATTTCAGGTCAAGTTATTGTACTTATGATGTGTGAGTGCGCGCGTGTGTGTGTGCAAAAGATGCCACAATTCTTCTGTGCATCGTTTAAATTAAGTTCTCAATATTGAAGGAAATTTGTGGTTATATGAAATTATGTAAATAGCTTATTCTATAGTTTATTGTAATTATTATTATTATTATTATACATTTGTGAATGTTTGTGATTGTAAACAGTTGCACTTACCATAATTTATGAAATAATATTCTCAATCAATAAATGAATCATAACTGAATTTTTTTGCCTCATTCTTTATTTGAGATTCAAATGTTTTTGAACATCAAATAAGACACCAAATATGCCAAAAAATGTATTTTGGGGAGTCTTGGTATATGAACATTGGAATATTCAACTCGCAGAAACATCATATATCTGCAATGACGAGCTGAAACAAGATGATACAGATTATATATGTGATGCAGACATATAAGATTTTTTCCTAATTTGAAGCTAAAAGGTAAAACTACAAACGTCAGTTCCTTTTGGCACAAAACAACAAAATGACAAATACCTTATAGTATATATAAACACTTCAAATGTCCTGATATCTGATTATAACTAATTTATATTGTGTCATAAAGCCTTTATTAAATATTTATATACCACTTATGAATGGTAAATAAGGGGGAGTAACATAGTGTTCAGTGTTACCAACAAATTAAACATTTTACATACAATGTAAACATGAAGAATTCTTACATAAGAACAAATAGATCATATAAAAACAACCAGAAGTTGTCACAGCATGTCTTTTTCTACGGTGTTCCTCGAGGTCTTGGTGTCTTAATGTGGTACTTTGGAGGGATTATTGATCATTTTTATCAATTCTCCAGTGGTAAAAAATAGTTAAATTTAGCGCCAAATCTGTGGAACAAATGGTATCAACCCAAAAAATTGCTGCAACAACTTATGAGACATAACAGAGAGGATGGACATCGTATACTTCTATCATCATGTTATAAACCCTTATACACTTTTGAAAACTTTTTAAAAACTAATTGATACAGATTTAGTGCTAAATTTAACCATTTTTTTCCACTGTAGAATATATAAAAATGATCAATAATCCCTCCAAAATACCACATTAAGACACCAAGACCTTGAGGAACACCAGAGAAAAAGCCATGCTGTGATTTGGGATCAAAAACTTTTGACATTTGGAGATTTCTGCATTTTTCTGCTGGTTGGATGGCGAGCACTTGTTGTGTAAACTGCTCAGAAACCCCCTTATTGTCAATCTAGCTAGGAAAGCCATCCATCCTCTGAATGCTCTAGATCTCTAGTTTGATCCATACTTGTGTATACTTCTATCATCATGTTATAAACCCTTATACACTTTTACAATTCATTTTAATTAATTAATTCATGTTTATTTCTGATTTATGACCAGAACAGCTTGACACACAGTGCTGAGCAGCATCTCAAATTAATCTCCATGTTCCAGCTTTCAGATGATGTACAGCTCTTCTATATGACATCTACTGCTGACCTGCTATCTCCCCCTAAAGACCCCCCCGGACCCCCCCATGGTAAGGAGTTACAGGACGACCCCGTTCATGCTCTGAGACTGTTCTGCCATTTTACCAAAGCCCAGCTCTGTCACATCTTTCATCACTCACAGAGCAAGATCGATGAAAATGTGCTGCAGTAGCACCCTTTGAGGATGTTCTAGCTGGCTCCAACACATTCCTCTGAGGCGGTTAAGTGAACGCTGTCAGGGTTGGAAAGGAAATACCGACCAATTAGCACATTCCAAATATCATACTAAAGACACTCGTTGTGACGCCCTGAAACCTCCCAGAAAATTACACGTCGTCGTCACCTTTGAGCTGTTGTTTAAAACATTCTTCTGTTTTAGAGAAGAATGGAGGCAGGAGGCAAGGCAAGCTTAGTCGTGAAACACCTTTCAAACACAAAGCCAGGCATTTAAGAGAGGCATAAATCAACATTTAAAACACAAAGACACGGAAGATGTTATAGAGTGAATCAAAGGGATAATAGTTTAATTACAGAAGATCATTTAGCTGATTAAAGAATTAGGCATTAGTCACATCAGGTCAACAGTAGATGCCACATAGAAGTGGTGTATATCATCTGAAAGCTGGGAACCTGAAGATGAATTATATTTTTTACTTACTGACTTACCTACTTTAGATTAAAATATTTAAAATAAATTGTGAATGTGTATAATGGTTTAGAACATTATGATAGATGATGTCCATCCCCATGCTCTATTATGTCTCATAAGTTGTTGCAGCAATTTTTGGGGTTGGTACCATTCGAAAACTAACTAAAATAAAATAAAAACTAATTGATACAGATTTAGTGCTAAATTTAACCATTTTTTTCCACTGTAGAATATATAAAAATGATCAACAATCCCTCCAAAATACCACATTAAGACACCAAGACCTTGAGGAACACCAGAGAAAAAGACATGCTGTTATTTGGGATCAAAAACTTTTGACATTTGGAGATTTCTGCATTTTTCTGCGGTTGGATGGCGAGCACTTGTTGTGTAAACTGCTCAGAAACCCCCTTATTGTCAATCTAGCTAGGAAAGCCATCCATCCTCTGAATGCTCTAGGTCTCTAGTTTGATCCATCCATCCTCTGAATGCTCTAGGTCTCTAGTTTGATCCATCCATCCTCTGAATGCTCTAGGTCTCTAGTTTGATCTATCCATCCTCTGAATGCTCTAGGTCTCTAGTTTGATCCATCCATCCTCTGAATGCTCTAGGTCTCTAGTTTGATCCATCCTTCCTCTGAATGCTCTAGGTCTCTAGTTTGATCCATCCATCCTCTGAATGCTCTAGGTCTCTAGTTTGATCCATCCATCCTCTGAATGCTCTAGGTCTCTAGTTTGATCCATCCATCCTCTGAACGCTCTAGGTCTCTAGTTTGATCCATCCATCCTCTGAATGCTCTAGGTCTCTATAGTTTGATCCATCCATCCTCTGAATGCTCTAGGTCTCTAGTTTGATCCATCCATCCTCTGAACGCTCTAGATCTCTAGTTTGATCCATCCATCCTCTGAATGCTCTAGGTCTCTAGTCTGTCTATCATCTATCAGTTTTCTGTTGTAATACACCGACTGGCCGCTGGGGGTCGCCACCGCTGAGAGGGGGGGGGCGCTGCTGAGCCGGGGGGAGGGGGACGCGACTTGTTCCGGGGAGAAGAAGAAGAAAGATGGCCGCGGCTAACGTTAGCTAGCTGCTGGAGCTCGACAAATGCTGCGTTCTTCATCTTTTTTAGTCTTTTTGTTCCTCTCCGAGCGGCTCACAGCCTCAGATCAACAGCTGCAGCAGCGAGCAGCGAGCAGAGAGAGCTGTGAGAGGGCTTTATCCAGGAGTTTAGAGAGGCCGTGTGTGTGTGTGTGTGTGTGTGTGTGTGTGTGTGTGTGCAGGGGGGGGGGGGGTCTCCTCAGGTCAGCTGTCCGTCACTCAAACATCAGGTGAGTTCCTCCTCTTCTCCTCCTCCTCTCTACTTTAAAGCCTCCAAACAGGAACATGAGCTGCTCGTTTGTAAAAATCCTGCACACAAACACAACTTTGCAAACTTCTGCATTGATTAACACCGTGATGCAGAATCACTGCTGCTGCTCCTGCAGGAGGTTTACTGCTCAGTGTTGGTATTATATACTCACAGCTCTATTGAATGTCTGCAGAAGGTTTTAAAGTAACTCCCCCCCCCCCCCCCAGAAACACTGCATTCATGCTTCAGAAGCTGGCTGTTGTGTTTAAAGTCAACTGGACACAGAAATGTAAATGTTGTTTTGTTATAGTGTGAGCCAGACTGGTTCAACATGTTTAGGTGTTATTAGGAAATCAAATAAATCACATGAGTGTATTTGTTTAGTATAACGGAGTATTAGGGCCACGATGAGGAGAAATAAATAAATCTGAGATTGTGAGGATACAGTCATAATATTATGAGAATAAAGTCAGAATATTATGAGAATAAAGTCAGAAGTTTAAGAGAATAAAGTCATAGGTTTACGAGAATAAAGTCATAATAGTACAAGAAAAAAGTCATAATATTATGAGAATTAAGTCATAAGTTTAAGAGAAAAAAAGTCATAAGTTTACGAGAAAAAAAGTCGTAATATTATTGGAATAAAGTCATAAGTGTAAGAGAAAAAAAGTCGTAATATTATGAGAATTAAGTCATAACTTTATGACAATAAAGTCATAATATCACGAGAATAAAGTCAGAAGTTTAAGAGAAAAAAGTCAGAAGTTTACGAGAAAAAAATTCATAATATTACGAGAATAAAGTCATAGGTTTACGAGAATAAAGTAATAAGTTTAAGAGAAAAAAAGTCATAATATTATGAGAATAAAGTCAGAAGTTTAAGAGAAAAAAAGTCATAATATTATGAGAATAAAGTCAGAAGTTTACGAGAAAACAGTCAGAAGTTTAAGAGAAAAAAAGTCGTAATATTATGAGAATAAAGTCAGAAGTTTACGAGAAAAAAGTAATTATATTATAAGAATAAAGTCAGACATTTACGAGAAAAAAGTCGTAATATGAGAATAAAGTCAGAAGTTTAAGAGAAAAAAAGTCATAATATTATGAGAATAAAGTCAGAAGTTTACGAGAAAACAGTCAGAAGTTTAAGAGAAAAAAAGTCGGAATATTATGAGAATAAAGTCAGAAGTTTAAGAGAAAAAAAAGTCGTAATATCATGAGAATAAAGTCATAAGTTTACAAGAAAAAAGTCATAATATTACGAGAATAAAGTCAGAAGTTTACGAGAATAAAGTCATTAGTTTAAGAGAAAAAAAGTTGTAATATTACGAGAATAAAGTCAGAAGTTTACGAGAAAATACAGTCTTAATATTATGAGAATAAAGTCAGAAGTTTAAGAGAAAAAAAGTTGTAATATTATGAGAATAAAGTCATAAGTTTAAGGGAAAAAGAAGTCGTCCCGGCCCTCGTTGGTATGCTGTTAGGGACTGAAGGTTTTCATATGTGTGTGTTCTCTCTCGGCCCAGTGAGGATTGTGAAACCAGTCGTCATGGCGGCTCCGGTGAACATCCAGACTCCCAGTAAGACCTGGGAGCTGAGTCTGTATGAGCTTCACAGGAGCCCTCAGGTAAACCTGTGTGTGTGTGTGTGTGTGTACAGTTGATTATAACATTTTAAAAGCGCTGAAGAACACAATATATCAGCAGATATATCACTGAGTTTGAACATCCTTTATCAATCTGATCTTTTACTTTCACTAGTACCAACCATGTCATACCACCTTGTCGAGAAAGAGGCTGAATAACGCTCCAAAGTCGGGCTAAATTTTAGCGAGTAAAAACTGTATCTACTGTAGCAAGCCACCCTTTGCTGCAGCGGTATGTGCTGTGTTTTAATATAAATAAACGGATCAAAATGATGCCGATATAACAACATAATGATGTTGATTTGTAAAAAGTCTGAATTCATGCTTTGTCAGGTCTGTTACCAAGACGACAAGCAAACAACTTTTAAAATGGTTGTTTTCTGATGGAGTTTGGATCGATCAACACTCAAGATAAAGTCATCTAGGCATAAATACTTTCGCATCGCTCTTGGTGTGAACGCACCATAAGAGGAGGAAGCCTTAATTTCCACCATGGAAATTTCAATTCAATTTATTATTTATATAGCCTCAAATCATAACAGAAGTTACCTCGAGACACTGTTCATATAGAGCAGGTACTCTATATTTTTAATTTAGAGACCCAACAAGAGATCCCCCATGAGCATGCATTCAGTGGCTCAGCTAAATATGATTTTTAGGATCCTCCTTTAACACGATTTGATCCAAAAACACATCTGCTAATTTTTAATGTTCGGCTCAGCATGAAGCAGGAGAAGAAATGTATGATAATAAACGTGTGTGTGTGTGTCTTCAGGAGGCGATCATGGATGGGACGGAGGTGGCGGTGTCTCCTCGCTCTCTGCACAGCGAGCTCATGTGTCCCATCTGTCTGGACATGCTGAAGAACACCATGACGACCAAAGAGTGTCTGCACCGCTTCTGCTCCGACTGCATCGTCACCGCGCTGCGATCGGGGTGAGCGCCATGCGGCGGCAACTCATCAGTATTTGTTCTTTGGATTAATCAGTTGTTTAGTCAACAAGCAGAGGGCGACTCCTCTGGTTACTAAAAGAAGTCTGGTTGTATAGAAGTCTCTGAGAAAATGAGCTTCTACTTCTCTCTTGATTTATTACCTCAGTAAACATTGTAAACATGAGTTTATGGTCTCAATCTCTAGTTTCAAGTCTTCTTCAATACAGCATGATGTTCATTTAGTAAATTATGGTCCCATTTAGAGTCAGATAGACCATAAAGCAGGGGATGCTTTAGGGCGGGGCTACCTTGTTGATTGACAGGTCGTTACCACGGCGTTGTCCGGTCTGGGAGTTGTCCGTGTTTTTGTCTTAACAACTTTACAACCCTTTCAGAGTGTTTCAGAGGGTGAATACAGGTTTATTCAGACAGACAGTATGAGAAAAATAATGTTGTATAAAATAATTTTTTGGAACATTGAAGCGTGTAAGCATGTTGTAGTAGAAACCCAAAATACAAGTATGAACCTGAAAATGAGCACGATATGTCCCCTTTAAATGACGAGTGAGGATGAAAATGCTCCGTACCACAGGCTGCAGCCTGGAGTCAAACTTGTTAATTGGCTTTACTTTAATTGCAGTGCATTTAAAAGCACATAGTTTTACTGGAATACTGCGCAGATACTTTATTCATAATTAACACCGCAGCGTATCTCCTCCCTCTCCAGGAACAAAGAGTGTCCGACCTGCAGGAAGAAGCTGGTCTCCAGGCGTTCGCTGCGCCGAGACTCGAACTTCGACGCGCTGATCTCGAAGATCTACCCGAGCCGGGACGAGTACGAGGCCCACCAGCGCCGCGTCCTGGAGCGACTCAACAGGCTGCACAACAAGGAGGCGCTGAGCTCCAGCATCGAGGAGGGGCTCCGACAGCAGGCCCGCTACAGGTCAGAGAAGTAGGGGAGGGCAGACGGCGAGGACAGACGGAGAGGACGTGCTTGTTTTGTTTTTAAAGTTCGGTTGGGTGATCATCATCATCACCATCTGCTGTGTGTTTGTCTCCGCCCTGCAGGAACCACCGGGTGAAGAAGCCGGCTCAGGAGAGCGACAACACCACCTTCAGCGGGGGGGAAGACAACGGCGACGCCCGCTCACACCTGTCTCATGACTCGGCCCCCTCACACGCCCCCCCACCCGCCGGTCAGACCCTCTCGGAGGCCGGGCCGAGCCGCAAGCGGCCGCGAGCGTCGGACGACGGCTCGGGGCCCGAGGCGGACAGCGGCAGCCCCACCCCCCCGCTGAGGCGCCACAAAGAGGGGCCGGCCTCGGAGATCGAGCTGGTGTTCAGACCGCACCCAGAGCTGGTCCAAGCCGAGGACTACAACCAGACCAGGTGAGACTGGACCAGAGGCTTGACCAGGCCCCCCCCCCCCTCTAAAAAGTATCCGACTTAAGTTGATGTAGATTGTAATTTAAAGCAGGTCAACAGTAAATTAGTGCCATGAATATGTGATTGTCTGTCCCTCACTTCTTCTTCTTCTTCTTCTTCCTTTGCAGATATGTGAAGACGACAGCCAACGCCACAGTGGATCATCTGTCTAAATACCTCGCTCTGCGTATCGCTCTGGAGGACAGACAGACCAACGGAGAGACGGAGGACAGAGGAAGAGAGGAGGGAAGAGGAGGAGGAGAGGAAATGGGAGAAAGTGGAGGAACAGCAGGAAGTGGAGAGAGGTCGAGTCTGAGCAACGTCAGTGAGAAACAGTACACCATCTACATCCTGACGAGAGGAGGACAGTTCTCTGTGAGTAACCAAACCAAAACCCTTCAACTGATAAGCTCACATTTAGCTTCATATAGAAGAGTGCTATCAACCTCTTCATCAGATTCTCGGCAGGAATGTGAGTAAGTGTCTCAAAATGTCAAACTATTCCTTTAATGGACCACTGGCAGACATATACAAGATAATTAAAAATATATATTTGTAGAGAAATGAGGCTGATTAGGACGAGTCGATCCCAAAACCCCGCATCAGGACAAAGTCCCCTGTGTCAGAGTCATCAGAAAACGGCAACACAGAGCTCAAAATGTACGAATCATATGCTGCGGTATCTCTCAAAATGTTTACCGGCACACTGATGCTCCCTCCCACCAGTGACACACATCCCGGACGAGCCCCCCATTTGTCACAGCCCGGCTCTTAGGCTGCGACAAAAATGGGAGTGGAGACAAGGTCGATGCAAAATAACATTAATTTTATTTACAAAAACCACCAAATAACAAATACATGCAAAGATCAGTATCAGTAATCAGTGTAATGTGTTTAGAAACAAATCTTTGAATTTCCCAAAGCTGTCCACTTGTGATCGGATCACTCAGTACGTGTGTTAATGCCAGGTGTGAACAGGGCCTCAGACTCCCGTCTTTCCTTTCCTCTCAGACGCTGAACGGCTCTCTGACTCTGGAGTTGGTCAACGAGAAATACTGGAAGGTGAGGAAGCCTCTGGAGCTTTACTACGCTCCAACCAAGGACCAGCAACAACCACCGCAGCAACAACCACCGCAGCAACAACAACCACCGCAGCAGCAGCAGCAGCAGCAGCAGCAGCAGAAGTCTCCTCCTCCACAGAGGGAGGGATGAGGGAAACACTCGTCTTCTTCTGGAGGTGGAAGTTCAGTCCCCGCCGTTTCACAGCTCATTATCAGCGCAGCTTTTTAAAATATCTACTGGCATTAAGATTTCATTTACAGACCTGAGACCTGAAGTATTTACCAAGAAGACAAAAAAAAAACACAAACTACTAAATAACAGCTGGTAAATCTTTGCTTTTGTGTTCTTTGCTGCTCTGGTTAATAATGTTGGAAGAAGTTCTGACAGTTTATTGTTGGGATTATAAACTGACTGTGGCCGACGGACCTGGAGGTGACGAGCGGGACTTTTTCCTTTTGTTTTCTGTCAGTTTGAATATCGTATCGCTCACAAATATTCAACAACTGCTCACATCTAAAAAGACAAAGCTGTGCACAGTCGCCAGAGCGGTTTCAGATCTGATTCTTCAAATAGGATTATTTTTCAAATACTTACTTTTCTAAATATAAACACATTTTATTTTGTTTCTCCAAACAACTGATAAAAAATGTAATACAAAAAATTGGCAATTATTATTAAGGTAATACCTTAATAGCTTGTTACAGCCAGGAAAAGTTAGAAATGTTAATAGTTAAAAAATATTCATGAACTTTTGACTTTGTAAGTAAAAATCACAAGTCGAAATTTAATTTTCTTTTTCTTTCTATAACATTTTCTTTGTCAAAAGATAATAAAAATTATGAGGAAGGTGTTTTTTTTATTATTTATTTTGACGCAGTAATTCAAATTTTGTCATAATTTTCTCAATATAAACACATTTTTCTCCTAACAATTGATAAAAAATTAAATACCAAAATTGGCAATTATTATTAAGGTAATACCTTTTTTACCTTAAAAAGAAACAACCCATGAATACTCAAAATTATAGTAATTCTAACTTTTGACTAAGTCAACACGATGACGTTAGTCTAAATTTAAACTTTAAGTCACAATTTTCCAATAGTATGTACATTTATTGACATTTTCTTTGTCAAAATTATAGAATACTAAGTTATAATTTTGAGATAAGTATTTCTTTTTTCTTCTTTTTTTTGACGCAGTAATTCAAATTTTGTCTTAATTTTCTCAATATAAAAACATTTATCTCCTAACAACTGATAAAAAAATTAAATACCAAAATTGGCAATTATTATTAAGGTAATACCTGCGGCAGCTTATTACAGCCAGGAAAAGTTAGAAATGATAAAAAATAAAAAATATTATATAATAATATATATAGACTACAAAATAAAATTATACCAACACTAACTTTTGACTTTCTAAATCAAAATCATAAGTCTAAATTTAAACTTTGTCACAATTTTGACGCAGTAATTCAAATTTTGTCGTCTAATTTTCTCAATATAAACACATTTTTATTCTAACAACTGATAGAAAATTAAATTCTAAGATTGGTAAACTTATTATGGTAAGACCTGCGGCAGCTTGTTACACCCAGGAAAAGTTAGAAATAATTAAATAAAATTTAACTGACAGAAAATTAAATACTAAAATTGGCAATTATTATTAAGTTAATACCAACGCTAGCTTGTTACAGCCAGGAAAGGTTAGAAATTATAAAAAAATATTCATGACTACTCAAAATTATACTAATTTTTGACTTTCTATTTTGAAATCATACATCTAAATTTAATTTTTTTTTTTTTTTTTTTTTTTTTACATTTTCTTTGTCAAAAGATAATAAAAATTATAAGTAAGGTTTTTTTTTTTTTTTTTTATTTTGATGCAGTAATTCGAATTTTGTCTTAATTTTCTCAATATAAACACATTTTATTTTTCTCCAAATAACTGATAGAAAATTAAATACTAAAATTGGCAAATTTGTTTTGGTAACACCTGCAGCAGCGTCTTTCAGCCAGGAAAAGAGAAAAGTTAGAAATGATAAAAAATAAAAATAAAAAAAAAACTCATGAATACTCAACATTAACGTAATTCTAACTTTTGACTTTCTAAGTCAAAACGATGACGTTAGTCTAAACTTAAACTTTAAGTCGCAATTTTCAAATAGTATATACGTTTATTGACATTTTCTTTGTCAAAATTATAGAATACTAAGTTATAATTTGGAGATAAGTTGTTGTTTTGTTTTTTTTTATTTTGACGCTGTAATTAAACTTTTGTCCTCTTCAATAATTCTGTAATTCCTAACATGACATTATGTTTTTCTTTCTCCCGGCAGAAATAAGCATCCATAAATATCTTGCTGAAGAAAACAATTATGGGTACAAAATGACGCTTTAAGACTTTAGGGATTGTCTGTTTCTCCGGTTAAGATCAGAGAGAAACTATAACAATTAAAGTCAGTTTTTGGTTGTAAAAAAAAAAAAAAAGTTTCTTTCAGTAATTAGATCAGAACGAAATGTCTGAATTAATCTATTTATATAATTTAATTTCTAAGAACATGACTGAAGCTCGGTCCACTCCCAGCTGGACGTGTAGAGTTTAATGCTGCCTCTTGTACAGTCACAACTTTAGTATAGTTTGAATTAAAGACACACAGCTGTAACGAACTTAAACTTAATGTCCAGTCATTCCGAACTTCTGCAGTTGATTTTCTAAACTGCTTATCCTGTCAAGGGCTGGAGCCTATCCCAGCATGCACTGGGGTAGGACAGGGTGACGACCATTTTCGGAGCAATATTTGAGTTTTTGTTTTTCTTAAAGCCTCGTTATGAAAAGGTGGTTTTATTCCTTTAATGTGTAACTTAAGAGCTACAAAGGTGTGTGCAGGAACCTTAAACTTGTCTGCTATATTTTACTGATATATACCATTTTCCACCTTTAAAGATGTAGCTGTAACACCCACCGTACCTTCTTTAAACATAAAGGTTTAGTTAGTTTTCCTATAAAATACCAAGTGTTTGGTTAACAAGTTTGCATGACATTTTCACTTCACACTCGCCCTTTAATAATAACTGTCCACAGGGTGTTCTCGTCCCTTAAAAAGCCATAATTCTGTGAGTTTTAACCTGTTTAGACTCCTTCATTTCCGTCTTTATGCACTTTATATTGCCTGCAGCCATATGTACGTTTTCCTCGCTTACCTCAGTTTTTATGGAATATTTGTATATTAAGAATATTTCCTTTTCTTCTGTTGTATAATACTCCTATCCTTCTGTCAGCAATGCAGCACAATAAACTTAAATTAAAAAAAGTTATAAGGGAGGTGATTTTTCTGTGACTATACTTGACAGGAAGTCATTTATTAGAGCATATGGTCCAACGTTATGGTAGTAATTGATTAAAATCACTAGAGCAGTGACTGTCAGTGGGGTATATATATATATATATATATATATATATATATATATATACACTACTACTTACATTTTTAAATCTACAGTAAAATTAGCCCAGTCGTCAGGGAAAAAAATCTTAGCAATCGTACGTTTCCGCAAACCACAGATACGTGTACGAACGTGGACGTTTTTGCATCCAGTCAGAGCAAGTGATGTAATATATCGTACCGTTATTGAAAGTAACGTTGTATATTAACGAGTATAACAAGTGCGAATGTCCACAAACACCGGACTTTCATCCAGGAGACCGCCGCTCGTGTCCCAACTAAAGTAAACGTTGACTTTATGCTTTTTACGCAACATTGTTTTACACGTTTTATGTGGAGTCGTCTTACATAACTTTGTTTTACGCAACGTTTTATGCGACTTTACGTGACGTTGTTTAACATTACGCTTTAAGTTTTGTGACATTGTTTTACGGAACGTTTTATGCGACTTTACGTGACGTTGTTTAACATTACGCTTTAAGTTTTGTGACATTGTTTTACGGAACGTTTTATGCGACTTTGTTTTACAGGACATTTTATGTGACGTCTTACGCGATTGCTTTACGCAATGTTTTACATGACTTTGTTTTATGCAACGTTTTACTTTACACTTTGACTTTTTTCCGTGACGTTTTACAGGTCATCTTACGCAACTTTTACGTTTTATGTGACATTGTTTTACGCAATGTTTTATGCAACGTTTTACGTGACACTACATGACTTTGTTTTTATGTTTTGTGACACTTTACGTGACGTTTTATGCAACATTATTAGACACAAATCTAACTGGCACGCACTGTGCAGTAAAAATTACTGTTTTACGTGACACTTTTACGGCGTTTTACGTAACATTTTTAAGCTTATGCAACATTACATAAGAAAAGTCCACTAAGGGCAGTTACATATTTACTCTAGTTACATTGTTACGTTATTTGAACACAAACCATGATGTTTTTTTTCTAACCTTAAGTAGTTTTGCTGTCTAAACCCAACCAATAGATTCACTACGTTAAGCACGTAGCATCGTGCGTTTCTGTGATACGAAGCTGATATGAAAATGGTTCAGAAACCAACGTATCCCGTGGTTGGCAGAAACGTACAATGACAACATTTTTTCTAACGACTGGGTTGGTGTCATAGATTATGTTCTAATCTAACATATCTATAAGTCGTAGAATCAGCAGATATGTTAAATACATGTCTATGATTGTGTTGTTCTTTGACAACTATAGAAGTGTAAAAAAAATAGGCTCTGTCAATAGTCTAGTGTCTTCAAAACCAGTGAAACAGGACAGACAGATTTTGAATTTTGGTGTTTTATTGAAACAAAGGGAAGCAGGGGAGTTTACTTCTTCTTGGACACACCGACGGTGCGACCACGACGACCGGTGGTCTTGGTGTGCTGACCGCGCACACGCAGACTGGAAGGAAAAGAGAAGTTAAGAGTTAAAATGAGAAAAATCTTATGTACCAAACTCATCACTTTGACTCACTGAACTTTAATGTATTGCTTTATGACAGGAAGTGGTGTCCAGCAGCTACTTCAGCTCTCTAAGGTAACACTCTTCTGCTTATAGATTCAAGTTTTTCCAGGACAGACTCTCCTCTGCACCGAATCTCCTCCACTGACCCAGAAATGTGATGTTATTCTCTCTAATGTCAGACACGAAGACCGAAGCAGCTGCACTGCAAAGCTTCACTTTTCCAGAGATGCAAACCCACTTCAGCTCACAGAGAAGCTGCACCGTGACGGGTAAGATGATTATAGATTTCTTAGGGCTGTCAAAAAAATATGTTTTAACGCCTCTAATTTCTTTAACGCAACTTAGGTTGTAGCGGCTCAGTTTTAAAGCTAGAGTGAAGATACTGGTATCATATGAAATTAGAAAAAAACCTAAAGAATCCATCGGCACCAACCAGGTCATACTAGCTCGTCATGAAGGAGGTTAAATAACGCTCCAAACTTGCACTAAATTTTGGCGAGGAAAAACTGTCATGGCCATTTTCAAAGGGGTCCCTTGACCTCTGACCTCCAGATCAGTGAATGTAAACGGGTTCTATCGGTACCCACGAGTCTCCCCTTTACAGACATGCCCACTTTATGATAATCACATGCAGTTTGGGGCAAGTCATAGTGAAGTCAGCACACTGACACACTGACAGCTGTTGTTGCCTGTTGGGCTGCAGTTTGACATGTTATGATCTGAGCATATTGTTTTATGCTAAATGCAGTACCTGTGAGGGTTTCTGGACAATATCTGTCATTGTTTTGTGTTGTTCATTGATTTATAATAATAAATATATACATACATTTGCATTAAGCAGCATATTTGTCCACTCCCATGTTTTCCCTTCCCTTTAAGGTACATTTTGAACAGATAAAAAAAATTTGCAACTAATTTGCGATTACTCGTGATCAATCATGGACAATCATGCGATTAAATATTTTAGTCAATTGACAGCCCTAATATTTCTATAAAATTCTGTGGTTGACCTATCTTCATAGATTACATGATCTCGATGCAGAGACAGAGTCTCACTTTGGACCGAACAATAACTGTGTCCTAACTGCAGACTGGACCGGATCTCTTACCCCCAGAAGTGCCTGAGACCCCGGTGAGCCCGGATCTTCTTCAGCCTCTCCAGATCTTCTCTCAGCTTGTTGTCCAGACCGTTAGCGAGAACCTGAAACAATCAGTCGAGAGAGAAAGGTTCGTCATTTCATATCACCAACATACATACCGGTGGTGCGTGTTGTTATCACCAACATACCGGTGGTGCATACTTGAAGCACCACCAGTATGTTCTTATCCGCAACATGCTGGTGGTGCATCAAGTATGTCGTAGAATCACATTCTTACCTGCGGCTGCACATCTGACAACCATCAACACCACAACATGTACAGTAAACAAATTATCTAAATTCACTACAAATACTTTCGGCGTTTGACTGATGTACAAATAAAAAGAAAGTCATCTGCCAAAAGCTGCAGCTGAACACACACCGACTGATGACCGACAACAAGGCTGATGCCTTTCAGATTATTACTCGGCCATACATCTGAGATAAAGACACGGAAACGCTGTTACATCTGCTCATAGGACAAGACTTTTTATGTTTAATGTAACGTCATCCTAAAGACTTGGTGGAGAGGACTTTACATTGTAATCGTGGTTTTAGGATCACATGAACTTAGTGATTCAACAGGTCTGCACTACGGAGCAGGATGTGAGGTTAGCGAGGTCACTTCAGTGGTAACCCTTCAATAAAATTAAATTAATAAGTCTGTTAATTTACACTTTCACACATCTGCATGTGCATGTTTTTCTTTTGCCAGCTGTCCTTCCTGCATTTTACAGCTTCAACTGTGTTACTATTAGTCTGGATTATGTTCAACTTCTTCATATTTGTCTAATATTATGTGATGTCACCCCCGCCCCTTTCATGTGAACACGCTCATATCCAGATTGAGATACCCTGGGTTGATTTACTTCGTAGTACAGACATCTGATGCTTTACTGGAGGGTCACATACCTGGCTGTATTTGCCATCCTTGACGTCCTTCTGCCTGTTGAGGAACCAGTCTGGGATTTTGTACTGACGGGGGTTCTGCATGATGGTCACCACACGCTCAACCTGACAAAAATAAATAAAAATACAGCTGTTAATTCACCGGAAAATTAATAAAATGCACCAGAGTGAAATCACAACAGACTCCTCGAGCTTCGAACAGTACACACATGAGACAGTAACATCTGCACACATCTGTTCAGATGGAGTTTTTACTCCAAACACGCTACTTTATTACAAACACATCAACTTAAGTTCTACAAAACAGCATCGGGGTAGTTATGTTTGTTTACCATGAGGTTTTAGGTGGCTCACGTTTCACTATTTTTTTCTATAGACACAAACTGTCTTGTGATAATCTAAGCAATTAAAAAGCAGTAATATATATATATATATATATATATATATATATATATATATTCTGTTCCGTCTACAGACCCCGGGCTCTCCTCACCTCATCATCAGTCAGCTCTCCGGCCCTCTTGTTGAGGTCGATGTCAGCTTTCCTCAGGACGACATGAGCGTAACGTCTGCCGACACCCTGAGAGGAGACAGACGGGGGGGGGGGGGACGGGGACGTTAGCGTCATTGTACAGTCGATACACTAGATGTGCAAAATAACTTCAGAAAACACATCGAAAATACAGTAATGCTTAAATACTGCAACTCAAGTATGACCCATCGGGTTCAGTCTTATATTGACAATGCACAGAAAGCAGCTTTGAGTGCACGTAAAGCGCTGTAAATTTCACCTCACCTTGATGGCAGTGATGGCGAAGGCGATCTTCCTCCTGCCATCGATGTTCGTGTTGAGAACACGAAGAATGTGCTGGAACTTCTCGGGGATGACCAAAGACTGAAAACACAGAACGTGCACGTTAGCATGAATCTCACAATCAGCTATTGATTAACGTACACTAACGATGAATGTCACCAATCGCTGAATAAATACTTTCAGGTTGTGCATAAAATGTATGTGTGCGTCAACTTCAGTTCCCGCTCTTTCGTTCCTGACCAAGCGAGACACCTCCACGCCGTTAGTTCCTGTGAGGTTTCAGTAAGTTTGCGAGGTGCGCCCAGACTAGAGCAGCGAAAATGTACATTTAGACTTATTTCATGCTTCTCACAGTACTGTAGTTTACATGTAATCCTGTGCGCAGTTTTGATGTTACAGCAGTGTTATTTAATAAAAGGTCAATAAAGTTAACGTTGATTACATCGATTGAATATTTTGGCATTTAAAATTTTCATTAATAGCAGTTGAAATCATGTCATGCTCTTCCGTAAAAAAGGCAAAGGCGTTTCTTTTCCCCACTTTTCTCAAAAACTATTGGTCCAAAAGAGAGAGAATGAGCACACAATCATGCTCGTCTGGCTCTTTAACAACAGTGGAGTGCTCCAAGGCGTGAAGCTGGATGGCGAAAAGTGTACAAAACACTGTTAGTCTACGTTACTATTATATATAAACTCGAAATGCTGGATTAGTACTGAATGCAGTGACACTAATCCAGTCCAGAGATACTTGTGGTGACATGTTAGATAGATAGATAGATAGATAGATAGATAGATAGTATAGTACTATTAAAGTGCACTGTGTGCATTAACTGTCCTGCAGACCGTCCTGTTGGTACTATAGCAGTGAATGAAAGCACTTTTGGGTCCTCCACGCGAAATTACAAACCTAACTGATGTTATTTCCTTTTAAACATATCGTACAAAGAGGTTTTGGGGTCTGATCAGAAGATAATATGAGCCAAATACTTCATGTATAGCATCTGTGCCTCTGCAGCTTTTTTGGCTCCACTTAGCACAGCTATTATTAGCTCTAACCACCAACTTTCATCTCCAAAGCCTTCAGAACAACTCAGACTAACAGACTGCACTAAAAAACAGAAACCAAAGTGAACTGATCCGGCTACAAAAGTGCATTACACCGGTGTAACGTTGCACTCTGTCTCTCAGTCTGTCCGATAATCCCAACATGCTAACACAACATGCTAACACCTTGCCATTGGAAAGCATGAAGCTAGTTAGCTTCGCACGACTAGCCGCCTTCTGTTATGAATGTTTATTCAACTTTAACGGTGCCGGTAAACGTGTGAGGCGGTGCCCGGTTACAGCTCTGCTTTAAACCGGAGATAAACGGAGCGTGTGTGGCGTCGTGTTGTATAAACCACGGACAGAAAACACGCAACTGTTAGCGCTAGTTAGCCTCAGCTATCAGTCCATCCACCTCAGCTCAGCGTTGACATTAAACCACGTAAATCCGTCCATTTCTGCGACTAATACGCAAACAATTCAACATCACACCGCTCACACACACTGTCTAAAATACATTAAAGGTCTAAATATAACAAACGGGTGAGATTAAAGCGAGATGATTACAGATTTAAAAAAGGATTCCAGGTTGGCTGTAAAAAGCACTCACCATCTTGGAAGTAGGTTCCGAGCGAAGAGGAAGTCCCGCAGTTCTCGCGAGAGTTTGCCAACTTGCTTTGTGAACGGAAGTCAGTTCGTCGCTTTTAATGTGTCCGACGAGAAAGTTAATGAAACAAAATATAATAGCTATGTTAACGTAGAAGCACGAAATAAATATAATCTTCGTGTTTATTTGTCTCACGCAGTGTATAATCGTATTTATATATTGTTTCTGTTCGTAAACGTAAACGTTTCTTCGTTTTCGGTGACGAAACGGAGGCGGAACCTTTACGTTGGTAGTTGTTTTCTTTAACGTAAATTCGCCGTAATGGCGGAGGTAGCTGCTGCTGGAGCTGCTGGAGCTGGTCCCGATGTAAACACAGCTGGGAACCCGACAGAAGTCGCCATGGCGTATTTACAAGACGAGGTGACGTTTCAGTACTTCTGTTTTAATATACAGTTGAAGTTAAAAATAAAATATTCAACGGTTGTATGCGCTTTTTTGTTCCTACATCCTGTTAGCATTCATAAGAAGAGGCAGTGTAGCTGTTAGCATCCTGTAGCTGTTAGCATCCTGTAGCTGTTAATGCAGCTGTTAGCATCCTGTAGCTGTTAGCATCCTGTAGCTTTTAATGTAGCTGTTAGCATCCTGTAGCTTTTAATGTAGCTGTTAGCATCCTGTAGCTGTTAGCATCCTGTAGCTGTTAGCATCCTGTAGCTGTTAATGTAGCTGTTAGCATCCTGTAGCTGTTAGCATCCTGTTAGCTGTTAGCTAATGTAGCTGTTAGCATCCTGTAGCTGTTAAGGTAGCTGTTAGCATCCTGTAGCTGTTAGCTAATGTAGCTGTTAGCATCCTGTTAGCTGTTAATGTAGCTGTTAGCATCCTGTTAGCTGTTAGCTAATGTAGCTGTTAGCATCCTGTAGCTGTTAGCATTCTGTTAGCTGTTAGCTAATGTAGCTGTTAGCATCCTGTAGCTGTTAATGTAGCTGTCAGCATCCTGTAGCTGTTAATGTAGCTGTTAGCATCCTGTTAGCTGTTAGCTAATGTAGCTGTTAATGTAGCTGTTAGCATCCTGTAGCTGTTAATGTAGCTGTTAGCATCCTGTTAGCTGTTAGCTAATGTAGCTGTTAGCATCCTGTAGCTGTTAATGTAGCTGTTAGCATCCTGTAGCTGTTAATGTAGCTGTTAGCATCCTGTTAGCTGTTAGCTAATGTAGCTGTTAATGTAGCTGTTAGCATCCTGTAGCTGTTAATGTAGCTGTTAGCATCCTGTTAGCTGTTAGCTAATGTAGCTGTTAGCATCCTGTTAGCTGTTAGCTAATGTAGCTGTTAGCATCCTGTTAGCTGTTAGCTAATGTAGCTGTTAGCATCCTGTTAGCTGTTAGCTAATGTAGCTGTTAGCATTCTGTCAAAACACTGAGAAGCTCAGTGTCTTCCTGAATGCATCCCGTGGCAACAAAAGTGTGACGTCACTGGTGTTGAAAGTTTATTGAAAGGTCCCATATCCTGCTCATTCTCAGGTTCATGCTTGTATTTTGGGTTTCTACTAGACCATGTTTACATGCTTTAATGATAAAAAAACACATTATTTTTCCTCGCACTGTCTGCCTGAAAATACCTGTATTCACCCTCTGTCTGAAACACTAGGTCTTAGTGCGTTTCAACGGAATGGCAACAGAATTGGGTTGCTAGGAAACAGCTTGGGTCCATGTTTACATCCTGTCAGCTGATGTCATTCACATACATAAAATAACATGCTGTATATCATACAGGTATTTATTATAGTTGGAAAATTACATATGTCAGGAACCAAGCCAACTTCCCTGCACTTTATAAATAAATCCAAATAATATAGCACCATCTTACCCAATGTTAAAAACAAAGCCATTATGACCTTTAAGTTATTAAATTAATATAATATGATGCATATAACATAAACCCTGGCATTATGAAATGTATATATAATTATTTTCTTTTTTTAATTGTCTACAGTATGTATCTGTATGTACCTCTGTAAATGAGCATGTGTTCAATAAAGAAAGCATTAAAATAATAATAATAATCGATTAGTCGATTGATAGAAATTTGGCAATTTTATGAATTAATCATGAAGTCATTCATAAAGCAAAGGCTCCGGGAACTTGTTATGGACGTTTTCCCTGTTAACTGATACTTTATGGACTAAAAGATTCATGACCATAATCTTTACGTGCAACTAGGGTTGCAAATTTCCGGGAGTATTTAAGGCGGAAACCTTCCATGGGAATTAATGAGGACAAAATGGAAATAAAGGGGTTATTTGCAGGCAGATAGAAACAAACCTTCCACATCATGAGCAGACACAAATGTAAACCCTTCATATATAAATGAAAAAAAACATCAGTTTAGTTGAGTTGAGCATTTATTGAATCGATGACTCGTTTAACATTTTATTGAACTTTCAATGAACAACAACAACAAAAAGACTTCTCTCCAAAAGATTATTTTCCTCTCAGGCTTCCATATCCTCTCCATGGACCTCCTCGATGTCAGACTCTGATTTTATGTGTATTTTTCCCCCTAAAATAAGTTCATCAAGGAGGTTTTTTTATTGCAATATCAAAGATCTGTGATACAGGAACTTGAGTTTACAAGCACTCTTGGATAATACTTTCTCAGCAATAGCTTTGATCCAGAGTAATGCCGAGGTATGGGATTCGATTTTGAACCGTTGCAAACCCTAAACATCCTTTACTTATATGTGTTAAAGACAAACCTGCCATCTAAGACCCATTATTACTTGTCTGAAATAATTACTTGTGTGTGATTATGTGTGTTTTTGTTTTTCTAGACGACTGATGGCGACATGGTGAACCTCAACCTGGGAGAACTGGACCTCACCACGGATGAGTTCATCTTGGATGAAGTGGACAGTAAGGCAGCATTTGTCATTAATATGTCTCATATTGTGATCGGGATACAAAGGAGAGCAACACCGATGAATGATGGATTGTTGGCCTGACACTATCAGTATTCATATTTTTTTTTGAACAGTATGATTGCAGTGTCTTTTAACTGTAACTTAAGAGTCGTTGTAACTTTGCAAAACTTGTTAAAGTCCCAGTGAGTCGGAAGTTAGAGCGTCTGTACTGTGACGGGTCTCACAGTGGAGCAGAACATTTGAGCGGTGTACTGTTACCAGATTTAAATTATTATCTGTCATCTGTCAGTCGTCCATCATCAGAAATGTATAAAGTACGTTTGAAAGACAAATACCCATATAAAGAGACAAAAGTTAAGTTAGTTTACGATATCGATCCTCACGAATTAGGAGGACCTTGACAGCTACACAAAGATAAGCTAGCTAATGTCATGCTAACGGAATACTAACAAAACAAATATATACTGCATATTTAATCTACCGATATCTTTCTAAATGAAACCCATAAAGTCACATTCCCATTCCCTATATGACGATATATATATATCATCAAAACGATGTAAAAAAAGGCCCAACTTATATATTTCTCTATATCGTTTCTATTGCGACACAGGCTAGGACTATTTATTTATTTATTTTTTTCTCTATAATTTCACTTAAAACTGTTTTGTTCATTTGCACTCAAGCTCTTAAAATGAGAAAATACTTTTCATTTGTCAAGTATTGAATTCACACAGGAGTATAAAAAATAGGCTTTACCATGTAGTTATTTCATACAGACTATTTATTTATTAATTAATTACTAGAAAACATGCGTTATCGTGATATATATCGTTATCGAGATGTGAAATTATAGCTTGATAGAAGATTTTGGCCATATTGCTCAGCCCTAGAAGCTACAGAGATTGATTGATGGATGGATGGATGTCATGATATTATTGTTTTAAATTGGTTGAAAAACTACTGGATTTTGATATAAAATACAAAGAAATCGATTTTATTGTAATTTCTTTTTGCATATATTGTTAAATAGGTGCACAATATACCCGGGGAGGTGATCTAAAAGGATTTAAGATGCATTTTTCATTTTGACTTCTGCATCCAGATGTTATAAAACCTTACCCTGTGATAAGGCTACAGATGGTAACTGTAATAAAAAATAATTTTTTGTCATATGTGCTCAAACTGTCACTATATATGTCAACATGTCCTGACAGTAGTGCATGAGACAGATAATCTGTGGAATAAATCCGGTTCCTCTGCCTCCTGCAGCTGTCAGTCACTGCTGGTGAAGCTCATTAACTCTGATTGAACTCATATTTGATCAGCACGGCCTAGTTTGACAGTTTGATTAGAATATATGAGCAGTGATTGACAGCTGCGTTAGAAACTCCTCGGCTCTGATTGGCTGATTTTCTTGGGGCGCGGTGGGATGTTTAATTTATCACGAACACCGTTCCTCTCTGTCACCTGCAGTTCACATCCAGGCCAATCTGGAGGATGACCTCGTGAAGGAGGCGCTCAAAACGGTGAGAATATCACGACGCTAATGTTAGACCGGCAGGATTTAACTGGGAGGTCTGAGAGAGTGATGGATGCAGATTGACTTTCTATAATTTATCTCCTGTCATCTCTCATAATTATCTCGCTTGTTACCTTAAAAATGCAATCGCACATTTTTTATCAGTTCAAAGTGTACCTTAAAGGGAGATTTGTCAAGTATTTAACACTCTAATCAACATGGGAGTGGACAAATATGCTGCTTTATGCAAATGTATGTATATATTTATTATTGTAAATCAGTTAAAAACACAAAACAATGACAGATATTGTCCAGAAGTCCTCACAGGTACTGCATTTAGCATAAAACAATATGCTCAAATCATAACATGGCAAACTGCAGCCCAACAGGCAACAACAGCTGTCAGTGTGTCAGTGTGCTGACTTGACTATGACTTGCCCCAAACTGCATGTGATTATCATAAAGTGGGCATATCTGTAAAGGGGAGACTCGTGGGTACCCATAGAACCCATTTACCTTCACATATCTGGAGGTCAGAGGTGTCCAAAATGTCCAAAAATTAAAAAAAAAAAAGTTCGACAATGTCAAAAAATGTACAATAAAAAATTGAAAAATGTCCGAAAAATGTAAGTAAAAAATTAAAAAAATTAAAATTGAATATTGTCAAAAAAAAAATTGAGAAATGTCCGAAAAATGTATAAAAAAAAAAATTGAATAATGGCGAAAAAGAAATTGAAAAATGTAAAAGAAAATATTAAAAAAAAAGTTTTGAATGATGTCGAAAACAAAATTGAAAAATGTCCGAAAAATGTGAAAAAAAAAAAAAAAATTGAATGTCGAAATAATTTTTTAGCAGTATCCGTAAAATGTGAAAAAAATAATTAAAAAAAAAAATTCCGAAAAATGTCAAAAAAAATTAAATAAATAAGAAAATAAAAAAGGAAGTCTGAAAAAATGTCCAAAAAATGTAAAAAAAAAAAAAAAAAGTTCAAAATGTCCCAAAGTAAGTCTGACTAATGTCAAAATATGTCCCAATAAAAGTGTGAAAAATGTCCGAAAAATATAAAAAAAAAATTGAATATTGTCAAAAAAAAAATTGAGAAATGTCCGAAAAATGTAAAAAAAAAAATGTTTTGAATGATGTCAAAAACAAAATTGAAAAATGTCCGAAAAATATAAAAAAAAATGAATGTCGAAATATTTTTTTAGAAATATCCGTAAAATGTGAAAAAAATAATAAAAAAAATTCCAAAAAATGACAAAAAAAAGTAAAAAAAAAAAAAAAAGTCTGAAAAATGTCAAAAAAATTAAGAAAATGAAAAAAGAAGTCTGAAAAAAGTCCGAAAAATGTAAAAAAAAAAAAAAAAGTTACAAAAATGTCCCAAAGTAAGTCTGACTAATGTCAAAATATGTCCCAATAAAACTGTGAAAAATGTCCGAAAAATATAAAAAAAAAATTGAATATTGTCAAAAAAAATAATTGAGAAATGTCCGAAAAATGTAAAAAAAAAAATTAAAAAAAAAATGTTTTGAATTATGTCAAAAACAAAATTGAAAAATGTCCGAAAAATGTAAAAAAAAAAAAAAAAATTGAATATCGAAATATTTTTTGAAAAATATCCGTAAAATGTGAAAAAATATCCGTAAAATGTGAAAAAAATAATAAAAAAAAAAAAATGAAAAAAATGAAGAAAATGAAAAAAGAAGTCTGAAAAAATGTCCAAAAAATGTAAAAAAAAAAAAAGTTCCAAAAATGTCCCAAAGTAAGTCTGACTAATGTCAAAATATGTCCCAATAAAAGTGTGAAAAATGTCCGAAAAATGTAAAAAAAAAAAAAAAAAAATTGAAAATTGTCGAAAACAAAATTGAGAAATGTCCGAAAAATGTAAAAAAAAAAATTGAATAATGGCGAAAAAAAAAATTGAAAAATGTAAAAACTATTAAAAAAAATAATCTTTTGAATGATGTCGAAAACAAAAATGAAAAATGTCCGAAAAATGTAAAAAAAAAAAAAAAATTGAATGTCGAAATAATTTTTTAAAAATATCCGTAAAATGTGAAAAAAATAATAAAAAAAAAAAATTCCGAAAAATGTAAAAAAAAAGTAAAAAAAAAAAAAGTCTGAAAAATGTCAAAACAATTAAAAAAAGAAGAAAAAGAAAAAGCAAGTCTGAAAAAATGTCAAAAAAATGTCAAAAAAAAAAAGTTCCAAAAATGTCCAAAAGTAAGTCTGACTAATATCAAAATATGTCCCAATAAAAGTGTGAAAAATGTCCGAAAAATGTTAAAATAAAAATTGAATAATGGCGAAAAACAAATTGAAAAATGTAAAAAAAATTATTAAAAAAAAAATGTTTTGAAAGATGTCGAAAACAAAATTGAAAAATGTCCGAAAAATGTATAAAAAATAAAAAAAATTGAATGTCGAAATTTTTTTTTAAAAAAATCCGTAAAATGTGAAAAAAAAAATTAAAAAAAAAAATTCCGAAAAATCTAAAAAAAAAAAAAGAAAAAAGTCTGAAAAATGTCAAATAAATAAGAAAAAGGAAGTCTGAAAAAATGTCCAAAAAATCTAAAAAAAAAAAAAGTAAAAAAAAATGTCCCAAAGTAATTCTGACTAATGTCAAAATATGTCCCAATAAAAGTGTGAAAAATGTCCGAAAAATGTAAAAAAAAAAATTGAATAATGGCGAAAAATGCAAAAAAATTAAATGTTTGAATGATGTCGAAAACAAAATTGAAAAATGTCCGAAAAATGTAAAAAAAAAAAAATTGAATGTCGAAATAACTTTTTAAAAATATCCATAAAATGTGAAAAAAATAATAAAAAATTTTCTTTTTGGGAAAATGTCAAAAAAAAGAAAAAAGTCTGAAAAATGTGAAAAAAAATTAAAAAAATAAGAAAAAGAAAAAGGAAGTCTGAAAAAATGTCCAAAAAATGTAAAAAAAAAAAAAAGTTCCAAAAATGTCCCAAAGTAAGTCTGACTAATGTCAAAATATGTCCCAATAAAAGTGTGAAAAATGTCCGAAAAATGTAAAAAAAAAAAATTGAAAAATGGCAAAAAAAAGTCTGAAAAATGTTTTTCAGACATTATTATATAGGCGTTATTTGACCTCCTTCATGACAAGCTAGTATGACATGGTTGGTAGCGATGGATTCATCAGGTTTTCTAGTTTCATATGATACCAGTATCTTCACTCTAGCCCGATTAATGCGTAAAAATTAGTGGCGTTAAAACGAATTTGCGCTCACACGTTATTATCGCGTTAACTTTGACACAATAAGTCCAGTTTTTGTGAGATTAAATGAGAGAAAAACACAGCTAATACTCAGCATGTTGTCTCAGTACAGTGTGTTTATTGTAAATGTGATGATGGTGGTCTTTCCTCCTGTCTGTGTTCAGGGTGTTGACCTCCGGCAGTACTCCAAACAGGTGGAGTCAGAGCTGCAGAGGATCGAACAGGCCTCCATCAAAGACTGTATCCTTCATGACGTCATGATGTTAGAACACTGTATTAAGGTGTGCAAATACAGGATATTGATATGATGTTGGTTCATTCCCTCTTGTGAGCACACCTTTATGATTACTCATCATTTAGTTTTTATTGCAGACGTTATCTAAATGTTTTGGGAGGAGGTTGAATGTACAGTGTTTTGTTTTCCTGACTGTTCACCTGTCAGACATCAAGGAGAGTCAGAACATCGCTCTCCTGCACAACCAGATCACCGCCTGTGACTCCATACTGGAGGTGAGATCCTGATCCCACAATGCACTGCATGACGAGGTCAGCGTGAGTCAGTAGGAGACGTAAAGAGTTCAGGACAGATAGATGATGTGGACGTCTGCCTTTTATTTAGCTCAGCCTGAAAACAGCCACAGATAACGGACCAATCGGTGAACGTTTAGATGATGATGTAACTCCCTAAACCTGTCAATGCTTCTTAAAACTAGATGTTTTGGATATAAATGAAGAATAGCTCCACAACTACCAGGTCTATCTGCATGATCTCGGTCACTATGGATAGGTAAGACCTCAGAGAATTCATCCTCAGTGTCAGTAACATTGTGACTGTTACTATGCCTGAGTAAACTGTGTTGAACCAAAGGAAAAATCTACATTTTTTCGCCTCGTCTAAAATGTTTTCTAGATCAGACAGTGGATAACACCATTATAACAATGATGCCATGCACAGAGATGCCACTGAATTCATTTAGCAACTCCTTGACTACAATTAAGCCAAAGCAGATATAAATAACACAAAAGCACATAGATTCTATAAAGGTTTTAGTCAGGATAGGACCAGGAGGACTGGCTTCAGACTTTTTTCCGACTGTTTTTTTGAGCACTTTTTTTCTGGACTTTTTATCCAAACATTTTTCAGACTTTTTTTTTTGAGCATTTTTCAGACTTTTTTCTGACATTTTTCTGACTTTTTTTTTAACTTTTTTTTAACTTTTTTTTAACTTTTTTCAGATTTTTTTTCGGACGTTTTTCAGACTTTTTGCGGACTGTTTTTCGAGCATTTTTCGGACTATTTTCGAACATTTTTAAGACATTTTTTTCCATTCGGCCACTTGGATACCCAAAGTGTGCCAAACGGGTTTTTTACCTCTTGAAAGGGAATCAGGCTCTAAAAATACTACTGATATCCACTACAGGAGGCTATGTGCACACAATGGAGCCTTTGGCCATGACATTTACCCTGTACATCATCACATTCAACATTGTGCACAGTAGAAAATCAATAAAAAAACAACTAAATTGTATAATTTTGACTCCAAATGGAGTAGTTTTATTGTAATAATGAAATATGATCACAGCATTTTATGAAGTTTTTAAAGGCAGTGCTTTAACTCACAGCTCAGCTGAACCCGGTACCGGGTCCGTTGGGTAAAAGAGGTTAAACATCCAGAAGGAAATGTTTAATAATGTTTTAACTGGATGGATGTTTTCTGTCAGCGTATGGAGGGCATGCTGAGCGGCTTCCAGAGCGACCTGTCCTCCATCAGCAGTGAGATCCAGACGCTGCAGCAGCAGTCGGTCAGCATGAACGTCCGGCTGAAGAACAGGCAGGCGGTACGAAGCCACCTCAGCCAGCTGGTGGACGAGCTGGTGGTGCCCGGAGCCATGATCTCGTAAGTGGTGACGGAGAGAGAGAGCAGCCGTTTAGTTAACCGTTAGCGTAGGAGTGTGAACGAGTTGGTCTGATGTCCGTCTGATGTCCACGCAGCACCGTCCTGGACAGTCCCGTGACGGAGCAGGAGTTTCTGGAGCAGCTCCACGAGCTCAACAACAAGATCAACTTCGCCAAAGAGCTGAGCTTCAGAGAGACGCTGGCCTGCTCCGACATCCAGGACATCGTGGACCGCCTCAAACTCAAGGTGAGACCCAGGGACCGGAGGATATGTTGGTGCTTTGTATTTGGACAGAATAACTGCAAGTAACTGCTGAATACTTGCTCTATAAGACGTTAAATCTAAATATCCTACAATCCAAAGTGACTTCTGTCCAACCAGCAGTCCAAAATATTCAGTTTACTACAATGTTAAACCAAGAAAAGCAGCAAATCCTCACAACCAGTGTAGGAAATTTAAATAAAATATTTGGTGGGGGGGACTTTTACCCCCTCTGTCTAAAAAATTGGGGCATTTACAGAATTTTTGGAAAAGTAATTAGTGCATAAATTTGCTGTTTTTTAAAGCTGCAACTAACAATTATTCTCATTATCAATTAATCTATAAAATGTTTCGGATATTTTACGATATTTTTTCGGACATTTTCCGACATTTTTTCTGACAATATGGACAATTTTCAGACATTTTTTTTTAATATTTTTTAGACTTTTCTGGAGTTTTTTTGGGACATTTTTTCCGACGTTTTTTTTCTTTTTTTTTCATTTTTCGGATAATTTTTCAGACATTTTTGGACATTTTCTGACTTTTTTGGACATTTTCTGACTTTTTTGGAAATTTTGTCCTACATTTTTTAGATATTTTTCGTACAATTTTCAGACATTTTTTAGAATTTAGGTTTTCTAGTTTCATATGATATGATACCAGTATCTCTTCACTCTAGCTTTAAAACTGAGCCCGGTACTCCCTCCGAAAGATGGATTGCTTTAATGCTATTATGTGTGTGCTTATGTGTTAATTTTTGTTTATGTCTCTTTTCTAAAAACACTTGAAGAAATTATGCTCCTATAATCCTTCTATTAAACTACTTTCTTGCTGACGTGAAACTTTATGAATATTTCTTCCTATCTTCAGGCGGTGTCAAAGATCCGAGAGTTCATTCTCCAGAAGATTTACTCCTTCAGGAAGCCGATGACCAACTATCAGATCCCACAGAACACTCTGCTGAAGTACAGGTGAGCAGCTGCACCTGTCAGCGGCTCTCAGACTCTGAATACATCAGCTCCTCTTCTTTCTTCTTCAGAGTATATAAAAGATAAGCGGTGCTCAGAGAGCTCCAGACATTAAAACATCCTCGTTGTGACTCTGTGCTTTGTTTGTTCTCGCTGTAGATTCTTCTATCAGTTCCTGTTGGCCAACGAGAGATCGGTGGCGAAGGAGATCCGAGACGAGTACGTGGACACGATGAGCAAGATTTACTACAGTTACTTCAAGTCGTACAGCGGCAGGCTGCTCAAAGTGCAGGTCAGTGGGTTCAAACAACGATAACACTCAGCTTTGGTCTCCGGTGCGGTATTTAGACAACGAGCTTTATCCTGAGTCACAGCTACTTTTATATTCCTCTCATACAACCTTCCTAAGTTAAGTGTTTTCTAGCCAAGTTGAAAATATATTTCCTCAAATACAGTGGAAACAGCACCAAATTACCCCAATATTTACCTCAAAATGTATCGAGAATTACTTTATTATAATCATTATTTAGTTATTTGATAATTATCATCTGTTTACCAGCAGACATGGAAATAAAGCAGATCAATTAATAGCAGAAGTTATGCGTTTTAAAAGGTATTAGTGTGGATGTAGCCTCAGTGTTTCTCTCCGTTGACATGATGTTTCCTGTCTGCAGTATGAGGAGGTGGCAGACAAAGATGACCTGATGGGAGTAGAAGACACGGCCAAGAAAGGTATCCTTTAAACAACCGAGTGTGTGTGTGTGTGAGTGAGTATCCATGCAACCAATGCAGGATTTATAACGCTTAAAGAATCTGCTTTGCAAATGCTCTATGTGGAGGTAGAAGGCAGTTACCGCTTTTATTGTTGTAGTCTGAGTAACGTGACGTCATATCCGTTCCGTATCCGTCAACCAAAACAAACTTCAGGAGGTATAAAACGTTGGAGGGTCGTCGTGGATACGACCTGCACCCTCACACGTTAAATCCAAAGTGGTAAACACTACACATCCAGTAAAGGATGGAAACACTTTGGGTTTCACACATTGCAGGAAAAGCAGAGCTAGACATCACGGCTAAAGCTGCATGCTAACTCTGTCACGGACAGGAAACGTTATCGTATCGCGATAACGTGCGGTCGAGCCGGCCGTCGCTCTCATCTCCGTGGTCAAATGGGCCGACGCTACAACTGTAGAGCACCCATATACTGACATTTATGTTAAATGCATTGAAACGGCCCCGATGGAGCTGACCATGGATGGATAAAGAGAACGGAGCTGACGGGAGAGCTAGAGACGGACTTGGAGAAGTTAGAGGAAGTAGACACGTGGGACTACGTCCGCTTTTCAAAATAAGGTGTTAACAAAGGGAACTGTATATACAAAATACATCTATGGAAATAAGATTGATTGGATTATATTCACCAGAAGTATAAAACATTACATGTCGTCTATAAATTAAAAAGAAAATACAACTAATGCCTGACAATGATCCTGATATATTTGACATCTCTGACTACATACATGCTGAAAATCCAACATTTTTACTGGATTCATTTAGAGATTTACCAAAGTAAAAGTCCCTAAGTGTATGATTCAAGTTTTTCCCTTCATGGTCTAGTGGTAAAAAAGTTAACAATAATCACAATAAATTATAATATCGAATCGCAATACTTAAAAATCACAATTCATATCGAATCGGCTCCCAAGTATGGTGAAAGTATTGAATCAGGAGATAGGTGACTCGTCCTAGTACTCAGCGTATTACTACAGTAGATGGAGTACCAGCACGGGAGTAAAGTAAAGTACTGCAGTGAAACGTGTTTTAGACACTTAACAAAATCAGTTGAAGTTTACGCTATGTTTAGAACACTTTCAGTGCTTTACCTTGTGGAACTGAAGCCGTCGTCTATGGTCTGTTCTCATTCGTTTTGAATGGGCGTAGTGTGTTTGGGCCGTGTCCGCAGGGCGTGCGTGCAGCGGCCCCGCGGCGGTTTTTGGAAAAAGGCAACCTGGCGCCACGCTGCGGTGGTCAGTCACATAACTGGAGATCCAGAGCGGTCCAACCCAGCCATGAAGGGAACAAAAGACTCATTGTCTGGGTTTAAATGGGTCATTAAAGTGACTCTCCCTCGCCGCCACAACACCTTAGACACGCCATTTATCATGAGAACATTTTTATAAAATATATATTGACCTCTTATAACCTTCATGTGATCTTTTTTTTTTAAATAATGGTCAAGATCCAGGTTGTAGCATTGTGATTTAAAGTATTTTAGTTCATATAGGGCAGCATATTAATAAAAACATAGATAAATATAATATTTTCAGATTAGATATTAGATCAAAAGTCAGCAGTAGATGTCACATAGAAGTGGTGTAAATCTTCTGAAAGCTGTGAACCTGGAGATTAATTAGAGATGCAGCTCAGCACTGTGTGTCAAGTTGTTATTGTTGCAGCAATTTTTGGGTTGATACCATTTGTTACACAGATTTTGTGCTAAATTTAACCATTTTTTACCACTAAAGAATTGATAAATATGATCAATAATCCCTCCAGAATACCACATTAAGACACCAAGACCTTGAGGAACACCAGAGAAAAAGACATACATAATAAAAAAAGCTCTGCAACCATGTATTCTGTCTGTATATGTAGTTACATACGTCTTGTGAGACATTATATCTGGCCATAACAAGAACAAACTAAAACTAAATATATAAAATTTAAAACTAAACCTTTCTTAAAACGGAAACTAGCAAACACACTCTAAAAACTAACTAAAATAAAATAAAATAAAAACTAATTGATACAGATTTTGTGCTAAATTTAACCATTTTTTACCACTTAAGAATTGATAAAAATGATCAATAATCCCTCCAAAATAGCACATTAAGACACCAAGACCTCGAGGAACACAAGAGAAAAAGACATGCTGTGATTTGGGATCAAAACTTTTGACATTTTGGAGATTTCTGCAAGAATTGCATCTTCGCTCTAGCTTGAAAACAGATCGGGGCCGGGCCCGCCGAGTCGTGGATTTGAAAAGAGAGTACACCGACCTGTAGAGGAAGAATGTTTTGACTCTTTAGTGAATGTCACAATGAGAAAGCAGGATTCAGGGCTAAAACCACATTTTTTTTAAAATATATTGTTTTATTCTCCCCAAACAAACATTTTCATTTCATATGTGTCAACAGGGTTTTGTAAATGTGTAACTGAGGTGTTGAGCAGGCAAAGTGCCAGAACACGTTGCACAGAAATAACCGCGGCTCCTCGCCAAGTCACACAGAGAGAATTAAAGTAATTGCGTTAAATTAGGCGATAAAGAAACGCCTCAGGTGTTTGTGCGTAAGTAGGTGTAACTGTTTCTTGTAAAGGCTCACTTTGTTAAGACGGGCGTGTCGCTGTCACACTCTGCATACCGTACACACAGATCTGCTCATTAACGAGTCCCGAGGCGTCATGTGGACCCGCCGACGCCCTGCTAACACAAACTGAACATCAAGTCCAGCGAGTTTCATTTATACAATCTGTACAGGATGACACCGTCTATTCTTTATGACCAGAGAGACAAAACGTAACCAAACAAACCCCCTTTAATGCAGAGAAATGAAAGAAACCTCAGGAGGAGCAGAAGAAGAGGTTCAGCTTCTTGCTTTGTGTTGTTATGCCTCTCTCGGCCCTCGCTAAAGAGCTTCTCTATGTCAGCAGGACTCTCCTGGTTAAATAATGCTTGAATAAAAACTATAAACGTACGAGAACGCGGCAACAAAACGTTAACAATAATCCAGTCTGGATGATACAAAGACATGAATTAGAAATCTGATTACTTTTGATGAATTTAAAACAATAATGAAAAACCTAGAAGCAGACTCAATCGGGAGCTGTCTGTGTTTCTGAATATTTTCACTTTAACGTTGGCTTCAAACACTTGATTTTAATGTGTTTTGTATGATATTATGCTATGCATTTATTTTACATTTGTTTTATGTTGTGGCGTCTGAAACTTTAATGTATGTTTAAATGCTGCTGTCTTGGACAGGTCTCTCTTGCAAAATAGATTCTTAATCTCAATGAGTACTACCTGGTTAAATAAAGGTTAAATAAAACAAAAAAAATGAATCAGGATCTCTGCATCAGCCATAAAACAACACCTGATTCTAGCTTTATGTTACGTTGGAGAAAAAAGGTGATTTCTTTAACGTGCTGATCAAAAGAGAGTATCGAACGTAACACCAAAGTTATCACACTGTTGTCTAGAGTTACGTGATCAAACTGGTGTCAGTGAAGCTCCTTGACTCCCTGCTGCAGGTTTCTTCTCCAAACCGTCTCTGAAGAGCAGGAACACCATCTTCACGGTGGGCCAGAGGGGGGCCATACTGAGTCCTGTCGAGCTGGAGGGCCCGATCCTGGTCCCTCATACGGCCCAGAGAGGAGACAGCAGGGTGAGACGGCACTACAACACAACAACACAGGACATGTGCACCTGTAGGAGTTGTTAGATGCATTTTAAAGGTCCTGACGCACCGAGTTTTTTCAGTGTGTCCCGCACCGTCAGCTCTAGTCTGCTCGTGTTGGAAGTTTTGTTGAATATACAGCTCTGCAACCACGTATTCTGTCTGTATATGTTGTTACATACGTCTTGTGAGACATTATACCTTAAAACTAAACCTCTCTAGCAAACACATTCTGAAAACTAACTAAGCTAAAATAAAATAAAAACTAATTGATACAGATTTTGTGCTAAATTTAAGCATTTTGTACAAATGGAGATTTGATAAAAATGATCAATAATCCCTCCAAAATACCACATTAAGACATCAAGACCTTGAGGAACACCAGAAAAAAAGACATGCTGTGATTTGGGATCAAAAACTTTACACATTTTGGAGATTTCTGCATGAAATTGCATCTTCACTCTCGCTTGAAAAACAACCTCTGAAAGACAGAATAGTGCCCACCGACAGGCCGTCGGATATTTAAGAAGTTAACACTCTTTTTATAAGAGATGTTTTGTCCGTGCAGTCTGAGAGTGCACCGACCTGTAGAGGAAGAATGTGTTGACTCTTTAGTGAATGTCAAAGCAGGATTGAGATGCACAATGTGGAAGCTGCTGATCAACACTGACATCTTGTGGCATCTTGTGAGAGATGTATTTTCTAATTGAGACTAATCTCTACAGAAGATAATGTCAACAGTATATATATGTATATATATTTCTCCTCCAGTATCCGTATGAGACGTTGTTCCGCAGCCAGCACTACGCTCTGCTGGACAACGGCTGCAGGGAGTACCTCTTCCTCTCCGACTTCTTCATGGTGACAGGAAACTCCGCCCTCGACCTCTTCAACTGCATCATGGGGAAAACTCTCAGCATGTTCCTGGTACGAACAACGCGCCGCCCTTCTGTCTCGTTCACATGTTTTTAATTTAATTTATCATCCAGCACTAATGTCTGCTCCGTCCCTGCAGAAGAGCATGGCCACGTACGTGTCCGACTGCTACGACAGCATCGCCGTCTTCCTCTGCATCCACATCATCCTCCGGTTCAGAGCCATCACCGCCAAGAGGACAATCCCTGCTCTGGACAAGTCAGTGTCCCGTTAATCATCTCCTTTATTTCAACAGAAAAGAAAAGAAAACTACATACTGTATACCTGTCGTTGGCAAAGATGCTTTACATACTGTAGAACAATACTCTTCTGTTTAATTTTCCCTTTTATTTAGTTATTTATGTATTTATTTTTCAATTTTTTTTAATTTATTTATTTATTTTTGCATTTATTTTTTTATTTATTTGTTTTTGCATTAACTTCTATTTATTATGTCACATTTCATCAATTAATTAATGGCTACATTTATATTTTATTATATTATTTTGATACTTTTTTTTATTTATCTATTTATTAATTCCCTTATTTATTTACTCTTCTGTTTAATTTTCCCTTTTATTTATTTATGTATTTATTTTTCAATTTTTTTTAATTTATTTATTTATTTTTGCATTTATTTTTTTTATTTATTTGTTTTTGCATTAACTTCTATTTATTATGTCACATTTTATCAATTAATTAATGGCTACATTTATATTTTTTAATATTATTTTGACACTTTTTTTTATTTATCTATTTATTAATTCCCTTATTTATTTACTCTTCTGTTTAATTTTCCGTTTTATTTATTTATGTATTTATTTCTATTAAATTTTGAATTTATTTATTTATTTTTGCATTTATTTGTTATTTATTCATTTTTTTTTATGTATTTGTTTTTGCATTTACTTCTATTTATTATGTCACATTTTATCAATCAATTAATTAATGGCTACGTTTATTTTTTTTTTATATTATTTTGTTACATTTATTTATCTATGTATTAATTCCCTTATTTATTTACTCTTCTGTTTAATTTTCCGTTTTATTAATTTATGTATTTATTTCTATTACATTTTAAATTTATTTATTTATTTTTGCATTTATTTCTTATTTATTTATATTTATTTTTAAATGTATTTATTTATTTATGCACGATTTTCCCTTTGCATGGCACCTCTTATTTATTTCCCGAAACTTATTTATTTCTGCATTCTTTTTTCTTTATACATTTCTGCCTCAATATGCAATTATGCATTATGCAACGTGTGTCATGGGGTCAAATTAAAACTGAATATGTAATTATATCACATTTAATCAATTAATTAATGGCTATATTTATTTTTAATATAATTTTTGCTACGTTTAATGACATATTTATTCAATTATCAAATCATTTATTTTTTTATTTTGGCAGGTTCTGTCCTCCATACTTTAAATCAGTGTGTTCTTTCACTGGATAACAGATCTATTTACTGTAGCTCTATCTTGAGCTCTCTGCTTACAGTTTTTAAAGACCTGGATGAAGAGAGTGATGAAGACAGTGATGAAGACAGTGATGAAGACAGTGATGAAGACAGTGATGAAGATACTGACGTGTCCTCTCCTGTGTTGTGTGTTTCAGGTACTGGGAGGCGGTGTTGGAGCTGCTGTGGCCGAGGTTTGAACTGATTCTGGAGATGAACATCCACAGCATCAGGAACACAGACCCTCAGAAACTGGGAGTACTGGACAGCAGACCACACTACGTAGGTCTACACACACACACACACACACACACACACACACACACACACACACACACACGTGTGTTTGATCACATACAGCAGTGTGTTTTTAGTGCGTGTTTGTTGATTTCAGATCACTCGTCGTTACGCAGAGTTCTCGTCAGCCATCGTCAGCATCAACCAGACGTTTCCCAACGAGAGAACCAACACACTGCTGGGACAGCTGCAGGTAGAACACACACACACGCACACGCACACGCACACGCACACACACACACACACACACACGAGAATCAAGCTGGACCCGGCATTTCTTTTATTACTCTCTGTCACAAACTGAATTTGTCATAAATGATAAAACATAAATATCTTTGTTTTCCAGGTTGAGGTGGAAAACTTTGTGTTAAAGATGGCGGCAGAGTTTCCCTCCAGAAGAGACCAGCTCATCTTCCTCATCAACAACTACGACATGTTGCTCAGCGTCCTCATGGTGAGCTGCTTCAGCACCTGCTGCCTCCGTGTCTCTGTTCTGAAATCCCAGCTTCTCGTCCTCTTACTTAAATGAAAACCCTTGTGTGATGATTGATGTTATTCCCCTGTTTGTCCAGGAGAGAGCAGCAGACGACAGCAAAGAGGTGGAAGGTTTCCAACAGCTGCTCCTGGCCAGGACGCAGGTAAACATCACAGAGGCATTATGGGAAATCTGAAGCGCCGTTACACTCCCTTCTTTTCCTGCGTCGTCTTTGTGCTTTATTTTGACACACTTGCAGGAATATTAAAAGTGTTAATTGACTCTAGAAACAGACTAATAACACTGCAGCTTCACAGTATATTTAATATTATGTGATAGAGAGATGTAGAATCTGGTTAAAACAGTGAACTGACTTTTAGAAATGGACATGGTGAAGCAGTGGATCATGGGAGTTGTGGTCTTAATGTCAGTCAGCTTCTCCCGGTTAGGATTCCTTCAGTGTTCATCGTTAAATGCAAGAATATATGAATGTATATGAATGAATACTATGTAGTCTAAGCAATTGAAAATGAGCTTGTATATTCTTGTAATTAACTCTGAACTGTTTTCACATTTGAATAAAATGAAGGACCCTAACTTTCATGTTTTTAACCTCCAGGAGTTCATCGAAGAGATTCTGTCGCCGCCCTTCGGAGGGATGATCGCATTCGTGAAGGAGGCCGAGGCTTTGATGGAGAAAGGGCAGCTGGACCGACTGAAGAACGAAGAAGGTGAGAAGCTTCGTTCAAGACGTTGACATTCGAATGCTGAGCAGCTTTTTTTTCCTTTTGCTTGTCTATTCATTCTGTTTAAAGCCGGTATTTCTATCTTGAGCTCTCTGCTTACAGTTTTTAAAGAACTGGATTATTTCAATCCATATTTGTTGGCGTTTAGCCTTTCAAAAACTACATTTTCACTGCACTCAAAAAACGGTTTGCTCTTAAGCTCACTGCACACAAATAGAGGAACGCATTGACGAGTTACAACCATATAACCAACTAACGAAATAAGAGCCAAGATGTACATCCTCTTTTTCGCCTTGTGTACTTACCTTGACATTGTTCACAAAAGGGTAACTTTATTGTGTAGTTTATCTCGTTGTGTGTTCAGGGAGCGCTTTCACTGTGTTTATTACCTTTAAATCAATGTGTTCTTTCGCTGGTAATTGATCCAGAAAGCTCAGCTCTCTATTTACAGTTTTTAAAGAACTGGATTATTTCAATCCGTGTTTGTTGGCGTTTAGCCTTTCAAAAACTACATTTTTCACTGCGGTTAAAAAAAACTGTTTGCTCTCCCGCTCGCCGCACAGAAAGGGAGGAACGCACTGACGAATTCATTAAAGACAGTTGATTTTAATGAAAATGTAATCCGATGAATGACTTTATTTAAATTGAGGATTTTTAACTTGATTTTAGGGTGATGACGTCATAAAATGATTTTGGTTTTCAATTTGTTTGGGTTTGATATTTACTCTTTCTTTTAACATTTTATTTAGAATTTTAAGTGTAATGAAAAACCGTATTTAATATTTCTAAACAAAGAAGGAAGGAGAATATCTGGAACAAGCCAAAACTTAGAAATAACATTTTAATAAAGATATGGCTGTCTTCGACCAAAGAAGTTCTTTTACTCATACGATTTTGTTGACTAATCGATTAATTGATTTAATCGACAGTTCTGTAAAACTGAGTTTCTCCATAAAGAATCACACAAAAGCACCACTTTAAATCTTTTGTAAGCCAGAGATGTGCTCACAGGTTTCTTAGAAATAAATCATTCAGCATGAAAAAAGCATAAAAAATGACTAATCGGCCAAAGAAACCTTAGTCGACTAAACCAACACGACCAATTAGTTGACTAATCAGCCCTAATTAAAGAGTACAACACTAAATTACAGTCCACACTGGAATTAAAACCCCACCTCACAGCTGCTGACATAAATTCTTTAAACCGCCATCATCCTGACTCATGCATTTCAGCGTGACTCTTTCAGTTCATGCTTAAGTTTTGTTTTACAGAGTAATGAGCGGCTTTCATCCAGCCGTCCTCTCAGTTTTGTTTCTCCTCTGTCGCTCTGAGGCTGCACATTGTTTCAGCGTCCCACATCCTTTTTTTTTGTTGACATTTGACATTTCCTCTCACATTCGCCGCATCATGCCTGCACAGTCTCACCCACATGTGAAAATAGAAAGAAACTTTAGACACCATCAAATGGATTTTAATTTAATCTCATCTGTTTAACCCTCTGAGACCCACAATAGACCTGTTTTAAAGGGGGTCCGGGGGGTCTTTAGGGGGGTCCAGGGGTCTTTAGGGGGTCTTTAGGGGGAGATAGCAGGTCAACAGTAGATGTCACATAGAAGTGGTGTACATCATCTGAAAGCTGGGAACCTGAAGATTAATTTGAGATGCAGCTCAGCACTGTGTGTCAAGTTGTTCTAGTCATTAAATAGAAATAAACATGAATTAATTAATTAAGATAAACTGTGAAAGTGTATAAGGGTTTATAACATTATGATAGAAGTATATGATGTCCATCCTATTGCTCTATTATGTCTCATAAGTTGTTGCAGCGATTTCATGGGTTGATACCATTTGTTACACAGATTTGGTGCTAAATTTAACTATTTTTTTCCACTGGAGAATTGATAAAAATGATCAATAATCCCTCCAAAATACCACATTAAGACACCAAGACCTTGAGGAACATCATAGAAAAATACATGCTGTGATTTGGAATGAAAATATTTTGACATTTGGAGATTTATGCAAGAATTGTATTTTTCGGCGATTGGATGGCGAGCACTTCTGTTGTGTAAACTGCTCAGAAACTGTGCTCAAAGGTCAAGGGACCCGTTTGAAAATGGCCATGCTAGTTTTTCCTCGCTAAAATTTAGCATAATTTTGAAACGTTATTTAACCTCCTTCCTGACAAGCTAGTATGACATGGTTGGTACCGGTGGATTCATCAGGTTTTTCTAGTTTCATATGATACCAGTATTTTCAGTCTAGCTTTAAAACTGAACCTGCTGCAGGTTCTCAGACGTTTAGCTGAACTGTGGTTTCTCTCCTGCAGCTCGTATCACTCAGCTGATTCGGGGGTTTTCCAGCACCTGGAAACAATCGGTGGAGGCGATGAGTCAGGACGTCATGAGGTCCTTCACCAACTTCAAAAATGGAACCAGCATCATACAGGTGAGACAGCAGACAGGTGAGACAGCAGACAGGTGAGACAGCAGACAGGTGAGACAGCAGACAGGTGAGACAGCAGATAATACGATACGTATCATGATACGTTGGGTTACGATTCAATATATTGTGATACTATAATAAAGGTGATATATTACTTTTTGTGGTGCAGTCTGAGCCACTGTCTGCCACCAATCTTTGCATGTAAACGATTAATTAAGTCCAAAATGAACCTTAAAGGGAGATTTGTCAGGTATTTAATACTCTTATCAACATGAGAGTGGACAAATATGCTGCTTTATGCAAATGTATGTATATATTTATTATTGGAAATCAGTTAACAACACAAAACAATGACAGATATTGTCCAGAAACCCTCACAGGTTCTGCATTTAGCATAAAACAATATGCTCAACAACAGCTGATATTTGTGCTGCACTTTCTTTTTTTTATTTTGATACAACAAAACAGGAGAACATGTCAAGAGAGCGACGAATACATACAGTTAATATAATCAAATGAAATAAAAATGTCCTTGTACTGCTGTCCCAGCAGTACACATGAATACAAAACAAATACTCCTCATCCCACCTCACAAACAGAAAAAAAAAGGGTAGAAACACTAAGAGAAAATGCTGAGTCATCTGAATAAACTCTACTCCAGTACAGATTATTTCTGCTGAGGAGCGACCGGTCTGTCCTTGTAAAGCATTGAAAACAGTGATTTATTTCCGACTCGGCACTAACTAACATTTACCCCTCTGGAGATCTGGAACTCATCGAACACATTTTGCAGACTTCATGTTCCAGGAAAAAGGGAAGTATGCTTTCAGACACGCTGCTCTGTCTTCACTGAATCATTAACAGCAGATGTTGAAGACTCTTACCAGAGAAGCTGCAGAGAGCTCATTAAGGACAGCATCGTACCTCAGAGTTGTACGTGTTTTAGAGAGATTGTGTTCCCGATCAATATATTGATGCTTTTGTTTCATTGAAGGGATAGGCTCTCTTCAAAGCCACCAGACTCCATTCACAAAACCAGTAATTTTCCCTCTCAGAACACAGGAGTTGCTGGTTTACCTCTGCATCGATCGGTTAGTTTGTTTGTGTTATTGTGTGACTGTAAGTGAATCTGAACTAACCCTTTAAAACACCAAAGTCACACAATAACACAAACATACTAACCGATCGATGCAGCGATAGAACAGCAACTCCCGTGTTCTGAGAGGTAAAATTACTGTTTTTGTGAATGGAGTCTGGTGGCAGATTCAGTTCCTCGTCAGAAAGGGCTTTAGAAAATATTCTAAATATAGCGTATTTCCAAGCGTAAATAAAGGTTGGATGAATGAATGAATTAGCAACTAATGATTATTATCATTACTGATTAACCTATTAATATTTCAGTTAATGTTTTATTTGGAAATAAAAAAAATAATGATTTCGGTCCAAAAACGGAGAAAAGCAGAAAATTCTCACAATTTAGAACCTGAAACTGGTACATTTATAATTAATAAATTACTTATATAATCAGTGTCAGTAGATTAATCAACTAATTATTTAGAAATATTGTTTGTATTGGTAAAAATCTTGGATATTTCACTCTTTAGTGGCTTTCATTCCTAACTAGTTTTGATAAACATGATATTAGTTATATATCCATACTGATGTGTGTGAGGAAGAGGAAGTGAGTCATGAAGCAACACTTCCTGTTTTTGCCGCAGGGCGCTCTGACCCAGCTGATCCAGTACTACCACGGCTTCCACAAGGTCCTGAACCAGCCCACGTTCCGCAGCCTGGCCGTCCGCTCGGAGCTCATCAACCTGCACCACCTCATGGTGGAGGTGAAGAAGCACAAACCCAACTTCTAACACCAGACTGAAGACATTTATTATCATTATACCTGGAAACACCTGAAGTCTGCAGGTGTTGATTCCTCCCCAGGTTCCTCCCACCTCCCTTCCTCCCTCCCATCTGAAGAACATCAGTCATGCTGCACTTTTATTTTGGAAAGCAGAAGTCGTATCATAGATGTCTTCGCTTGATATGAACCAAGTCATTGAATGCTTCTTTTCTATTTCATTTCGACTCATCTAAATGTGGGTAAAAAAGCAGATAAGCATAATAATAACCAAGCTGTGCTGCCACTGCTTGACTGTAAACCAGATTAAATGAAATAATTAGATTTGAAGTTGTGATCCTGAAGATTTCCGTCCTGGTTGGTTTGGGAACCCCCGTGCTCTCTGGAGGTAACTTCAGGTGACTTCCTGTCTGTGGCCCATTTTCTCCTACCGAAGACGTAAATCTTTAAAAAAACACACACTATACTTGTTAGGAGACACATCCAGTGACTAGAAGAAACATCCAGACTATCACCAGCTGGATCCTTTAAAGATTCACTCGCTCACTTTGTTGTTGTGCCTTTTCTCATTTATCTACTGTAGCTGTGCAGAGTTCATCCTGTTGCATTTATCTGTATGTGAAATCATTCCAAGTCTGTGGAGTTTAAAAATGAATAATGGAAATACGACATGTTTGCTTGCTTTATTTTTATGTCTTTATTTTTTAGATTTTAGTTTGACTGAAATACAGAAACACAAAAGATGGTATATATTACATTTCTATATAACTAGGCTAAATATAAATATGAATCACAGCAAAAGAAACAAAAAAAACACAACATACTTTACTGTTGACAATAATGATCAGATGATTTTTCTTGAAATGAAACAAACCAGTGACTGTCTGGAAGACGTCCAGGAAATTAATCTAGTTAAAGTGGAAATGAAACGTTCAGCTGGTTTACTAAATGGATTTACGCTCTGATGAACAATCATATAACAAACATGACAAATGTTTGACAAACAAAAGAGAGAACACTATTGTTTTGTTCCTGGATGTAAAGATGAGTTTTACAATGTTAAAAACAAACAAAAAAGTCCATTTCATAAACTGACGCTGAAACGGAGGATCAGTAACGTTACTGCAGTGCTGGCTAGTATCATTATCGGCTAACCTGTGTTCTCCTTCAACTAGCTAACTAAACAAACCAACTATGTAATAAAAGCTGAAAGCACTACTTTATTCTGAAGCCCACGTTATAGCGTTTGTTTACGTAACTTGCCGGTAGCTTCTGCTAGCTAGCTAGCGGCTCAACATTAGCATACCAAAGCTCCAGTCACAAAGTAAAACGTATCTCCAAAGCAAAGTTTTGCAAAGCAGAGTTTTGGTATGCTAATGTTGAGCCGCTAGCTAGCTAGCAGAAGCTACCGGAAAGTTCCATAAACAAACGCTATAACGTGAGCTTCAGAATAAAGTAGTGCTTTCAGCGTTTATAAGATAGTTGGTCGTTTAGTTAGTTGGTTGAAGAACACAGGTTAGCCGATAATGATACTAGCCAGCACTGCAGTAACGTTACAGATCTCTGTTTCAACGTCAGTTTATGAAAAGGATTATTTTGTCCTTGGTTTTAACATTGTTAAACTCCCCCTTTTGTTTTCTTCTGTCCTGTGTGTACAGATCTTCTTTTTTCTTTTAAATGCTGACATTTGTCATGTTTGTAATATAATGGTTCATTAGAGTGGAAATCCATTTAGTAAACCAGCTGGTTGAACGCTTCATTTCCACTTATTAATACTTAAAATATGCAAAAGAAATACCACTCTGATAGTTGAATACCTTATAAAGTGTGAATGGATCTATGGAGACATGAAGCAAGCTTTAATTTACACAATCCAAACCAACTACTATTTAACGCAGAACATTAAAGGGGACCTATTGTACTTATTTTCAGGTTCATATTTGTATTTTTGGGGTTTCTACTAGACGTGTTTACATGCTTTAAAGTTCAAAAAACACTACTTTTCTCATCTCATCGTCTGAAATGCCTCCTGAAAAGCCGAGTCTGCTCTGATTGGTCAGCTGGCCCACTCTGCTGTGATTGGTCAACCAAACCAAACTCTTCAGACTCCGCTCCAGCTCCGCTCTAACTAGCATTATTACACGGCTTTGTTGAATACTCGATTCTGATTGGTCGATCACGGCGTTCTGCGGTCTGTTATTTCTTTATAACAGCCCGTTGCTATGTATAACAGACCGTTGCTATGGGCGCAGTTTTGATGTCGGACTCTGGCGTACCGTTTTTGTGTCAAATTATTGATTTCTTCAGTAAGTAGCCGTGTAATAAGCGGGATAATGTTCAGCTAGCGGGTCATTGTTGTGAAATAAACCCCTTCAGGGAGATGCAATCCTTTACTTGTTTGAGGGCGTGCCAAACTAGCCGCTAGGCAGTTTTTATGCAAATGTGTTACTTGGTGACATCACCACGTTACGGAAGAAAAGGCGGGACTTCAATCGAGGCGTTTCAGGCAGTTCAGGAGTTTCTGTTGGAGTGGACTTTGTAACTTTGCAGAACTTTTAAAAAAAACTATATAACCAACTAAAGGAAAAAATATGTGTATGTGTGTGTATGTATGTGCATATATTAACATACATTACATTATATACAGTCTTTTCCCAGTGTCAGATTCACAAAACATACTTTTTTCACATTTTTAAACTTCTTCTTCATTCTGTGTTCTTAGTTATTTCTTTGTTTATTGTGGTCAAAAAAACAATGCGTCATCAAAGCTGATGATGGCTTCTAGCTAAAAAATACGTTCGTTTTTTACCCACAATAAACAAAAAAAGACCCGTTTATCTGTGAGTGCTTTGTTTCTTCTGTCCTCCCCACTACCGTGCACCTGATGCTGTACTACGCTGCTACTTTCTGTTTTATCGTCTTAGTTATTTATCATGAAGTATTTACATTTTGCCCAGTCATACCCTACACATGTTGTGTTTTTATACTTGTTTGGATTTGGATTGGACAAATTAGTGCATGTTAATTAATGAGCATTAGAGGTGCTAGTTGGTGTATTTATGAACTTCAGATAAAGCCAGGCTAGCTGTTTCCCTCTGCTTCCAGTCTTTGTGCTAAGCTAGGCTAACCCCATCGTGATTCCAGCTTCATATTTAATGGTCTCGTATAACTCTCGAATAAGTGAAGAAGCATATTTCCCAAAAACTATCCTTTTAACACAGATTTTGTTTTGTTTGAAATTTGTTCCAGAGTTCGAAAAATCTCAATCTCATCACACACACTCCGATCCGTCACTCTGAACTTAATTTACATTCAGCACAATCCCACACACAGTTTACCTGGCTCATTAGAAATATCACTAAAGTTCATAAAAACGATGATGATATCTGGCAGAAAGAGAACATTTACATCGTTTGCTGGCTATAGTGTATCTGTAGTTGGTATATGTGCAGTTATTCTCTCAGAGGAGATGAAGGATTTGGAAACTCAGAACAGAGAAGATGAGAAGAGCTGAACAGCTGCTTTTGGCAGCGTCACCTGGAAGATATCAGAGGGTGGAGATACAGGGTTATTCTGCAGCTCTTTACGTATTTTTCCCTTCATGTGAATCGTCTTTAGGTCTGGTTAACGTGCCAGAATATAAATGTTTCTTTTCTCACCTGTCGGAGTCTGGTGGAATTTCAGAGCTTTGGAGTTTTCTGTGAAACAGAGATCAGTTTTCATCAGTTACTTGTGTTAAACATTAACAAATCTCCTTCTGCCGAAAGGTTAAACAACAGAAGAGAAACCTTTTCAACAAAACATTTCCTGGTTCAACACTGTGATTTAAATCCTTAATCACAGTGGACTTTAAACACCTGGGGACACGTGGGTGTGATATTTACTCCCCGTGTCTGGGTTTCACATTTCAAATGTTCAGATTTCCTTCAAATGATCTCCATGTTGAGCAGCTAGATAACACCTTGAATATGCAGCTAAACAGTCCAACAGTCCCAAACCCGAAGATATTCAATTTACAAAGACATAAAACAGAGAAAAGCAGAAAATCCTCACATTTTAGAAGCTTTTTATAGCTGGATAAATGATAAACAGTCAAATATGAGAAAGGTTTTAGACGGACTGATAGATTAATCGGCCTCTCACCCTCCACAGAGAGCTGCACGGTGCTGACGGCGAGGCCTTGTTCATCCAGAACTTTGTACGTCCCTTCGTCTGAGCTCTTTAACTTCTTAATCGACAGCTGCTCGTTCAGCGGATGTTTCTGCAGACGCTCGCTGTCTTTATCCCCCCTCATCCACACGTCCGACCACTCGGAGCCGTTCCTGTGGAGCACAGTTCAGTTACTGTTAGAAGGACGTAAAAACAATAAACTAAAAATGTTTGTCTGCTCAGCAAGCAACAGAAGGGACCACGGCATGATAAAAGCCTAAAGTTACTCATTAAATTTTCCGTTTACTAAACAAGCAGTATGATGTATTAACAGGACTACGTGGATCCTGGTTCTGCTGTGGAGCTTAAAACAAACAATAGCTCAGTACATGTCTCAGCGAACTGTAGATGTGAACATCAATAAGAGAAAAACAAATGATTAATTCCAAAATTACACCCACATACTTTGGAAAGTTCTCCTACGTAAAGCTTTTTTTTTTCCAAAACCCACACGATCCGGTCTCTATTTAGCCTCTATTTTGTAAGCAGACTTCATCGGGTGACTCATAACATCACCAGCAGCCTGTAATCAGTGTTAGTTTGATGCAAACTGTAATTTTATAGGAGTTGTTTGAGGAGGGAAACAATGAGAGTACGTGGCAGCAGAGACGAGACAAGAAAATGTCTGCGGATGAGAGTGGGTGAAATGTGGAAAGATGAGAGCGTACATGAGAAAAGGTCGGAGGATGTGAATGTTAACTGTAGGTAAGCAGCTCACCTGCCCTGGAAGACCACTCTCACAGAGTGACGGGTGTACAGATCCAGGACTATTTCCTCACCTGGACCACGAGACTGAAGGGATTTGTGGTCTAAGAGGGGAAAAAAAAAAAAAAATTAAAGCTGTAAGCAGCGATGAACGGGCACACTAACACCTTCTTGCACATCGGGGGTTCTGACGGGACGCCGGGCGACGCAGCACGCTTGAGTTAGACGTTATTTCCTCTGTGTGTACAATTGTGTACCGCTTCCTGTGTCCACCATGCGGTGCTAGAGAACGCACTAAACAGGATCAATTCAAAATTGGCCTGTAGACGTGTTCAGGCCGGAACGCTCATGAAACGTTTGAAATTTGGAAAAGATGTGACCATCTGGAGTCGAGTTACAACGGTTTCTTTTTTTCACGGCGAGACATCAAAATTCGCCGCACGGCCACGGTGACGCCGTTCAACGAAAAGTCACAATCACCACTGTTAAGCATCAACAACGTCTTAAGACTTTCCTGACGTAATTTGAGGTGCATCTGATTAATTTGCGAGTCGGAGTACATCAAAGTGCAAAATATGTCGTTTCCTTTTGCCAGTAGGTGGCGCTATGAAAATGAGCCAAAATTTGCATGTGGATGTCCTCAGGCCGGGACTCTTATCACGCTAATGTACGACGAAGTTACAGCAACTTCCTGTTGAATGGCGAGAGGTGTTTTAGTTAACTTTTCATCACAAAGGTTTTCAGATTGTACTGACCACATTTGAAGTCGATCGGGTTAAATCTGTAGGAGGAGTTCGTTAAAGTACAGAGCCTGGAAATGGCAAAATTGGCTCTAAAATAGCACATTCAATTAAAAATGGCCCACTTCCTGTTGGGTTTACGGTATACCTCCAAGAGGCTATTTTGTACGTCTCAACATGTTACATATACCTGCCAAATTTCATACATCTAGGTGAAACCACAATGAGGGGCTTAATTTTAGCAATTTTGTCGGGGGGCGCTATCGAGCCATTTTGTCACACTCATACGCGAGACCCATAAAATGTATAAATTTTCACCACTTCTGATTCACGTGCAAATTGTTATTCGTTTTTGAGCCGCTCGGGCCCTAATTACTACGAGTAAAGACGTCAGTGTTGTTAAAGACAAATAAAAATAAGATTAAAAGAGAAAATATATATATAAGACGACGACAGACTGGAGCGAAAAAAAAAATATGAGAAAAAGTTAACCACATGAGAACAAAAGATGGAAGATAGAATTATTAGATTGTAAACTAACCAAACACCAACAGCTTGACGCTCTGAATGAAGACCCTGGTTTTGGTGGACCTCGCTCCGTCCACCACCATGAAGCTCTCGTATCTCCCCGTGTCTCCGATCTGAACGTCGCTGATGATCAGGGAGCAGTCCCCGGACCCCAGCTTCTCCTCGGGAACCTCCGCCCGCCCCACGAACTCCTCCGCCTGCCACTTGTGCTCGCCGCGCAGCTCGAACACGGTGTCGGCCGGGGTCGTCCACTGGATGTGGCAGGCGGGCGGGGCCGCCGCCCCCAGGCGCTGCTTCCAGCTGCAGGGAAGGACCGCCTGGTTCCCCACCTTAGAGGTGACGGACAGGAAGTGGGTGGAGGAGGACAGGGAAGAGGACTCTGGAAGAAGAGACGGAGGAAACAGAGCTTGGTCAGTGGTCCTACGCTTCAAACTATGGCGCTCTACGACTCTAGAGTCACTTTTACACGGGTCAATTTCTGCTCGTTACATGCATACGCTGTTTTTTCAAAATAAACTTCCGTGTTCACAAGAAACTACTTGGTTAGGTTTAGGCAACTGAACTACTGGTTAGGTTTAGGAAAAGATGGTTGTTTGGGTTAAAATAAGTATGTTTGTTATGTAGCTAAGTAGGCTTTGTTACCTAGCGAAGTAAGTTAAGTCTGTTACGCAACGTTTAGGGCACAAAATTGTTTTAACACCACTAACTTCTTTAACGCATTAACGCAAAGATTTTTAGGTTGTAGCGGTTCAGTTTTGAAGCTAGAGTGAAGATACTGGTATCATATAAAACTATAAAACCTGATGAATCCATCGGTACCAACCATGTCATACTAGCTTGTTGTGAACGAGGTTAAATAACGCTCCAAACTCTGACCTCCTCCCTACACGGACTTTATCGCTCTTCATTCCATTCCATGACTTCCTCCTCTACTACCGCCGTAACTACGGCCACGTGGCACGTCATACTTTGACGCGTAGGTATATTAAGTATATTTACTCAAGTACATCAGTACAATTTTGAGATACTTTCCTCAAGTATTTCCATTTATGCTCCTCTACTCTTACTCCACTACCTTTCAGAGGGAAATACTGTATACTTGACTCCATTATGTTTATTTAACAGCTGGAGTCACTTGTTTTTTACCTAAATAATATATAATAGGCTATAAGTTTATAAGATTAAACCAGTAGTTCCCAAACATTTTGTACTGCTGTTGGTGTTCCTTGTCATGTGAGTTGTTATCAGCTCCGTCAGGAACACATCTATCACCTAAACTTGTCAGATGATTTCATTTAAATAATTATTTTAGGTCCAAAAAGGTCAAATTATTATTGTTTCTTCTTTCCTCTCCCATTAATCATCTCATGACCCCCCCACATTTATCTGGTGACCTTTTGTAGGTTTCCTGAACTGAACTGAGGTTCAGCGACCGCCAACTGCTGAGGAGAGAATTTAGAAACACCACCAGAGTAACATACAAATACTCACCAACTAAACTGCCAACCAGGAAACACTGCAGATGTATGAAAAACCTGAAAGAGACGAGAGATTCATGAGAAAAACACGAGACCACATCTGCTTTTTATTTTCATGATCTGTCACACAAACATCACAACAAATACTTCAAAGTTTATTTGAGGTTTTAGGAAACAACAGCAGAAGGAAGTTGACTTTATTCATCAAAATGATAAAAAAAAATAAAAAAAAAATGAGTGATGATAGAGTTCAATGATAAGAAAGAAAAAGAAAAAAGGACATTTTTTGATTTTTTTAAATAAAAAAAAACATTCATAATTTCATCTTAATGATTCAGAAAAACAAAAAATTGAAATTTTCATATTTATTAAATATTTGTACATATATTTGTATTAGTATTGTATACAGTATATATATATACAGTATATATATATATATATATACATACACACACACACACTTCTAAGGCAGGGTGGGGTCACAGCTGATTCCTTACTGATATATGGTATATTCATATTTTGCTTATATATCCATATATAGTTTGTTAAAAACAATTAAATAGGTTTTCAATATATAAATCGGTTTCCATAATAAGTTTTAATATGACAGATTATAAAACAGAAAGCAAAATTATGTTTATAAAAATGTCATGAACAATAACACCATATCAGTCAGTGAGGACTTCCCCCCCTCATGCAGGGCGGGGTGAGGTTGAGAAATACCGTTTCAGATGTTTATTCTTCATATTTCTATATTATTTATTTATTTATTCATATATAATATGTACACACTGAGGCTATTCTTTACATGTAATGTGTTTGATCAGAACTGAGCAAAGAAACAGTAGACTAGGTTTAGTTATTATTAGCTTTATTATTATTCTGTTGTAATTTGAAACTTAATTGGCATCAGTGTTTGCCCACTGGGGAATCAGGGAGTAGCTGTTGATTGAATCATCTCAGTAAGTTTCGTTTCTAGAAACATGTTGAGTTCCTCAAAAACGAAACCGACCGCTGCAGAATATCACCTGCAGGCTGCAGCTGACAGATTAATACTAATATAACTCCTGCTGGAATTAATCTCAATAAAATGAATTTATTCTGCACATATATTTTCAGTCAGTTTATTTACTGCCATAATTCATTTATTTTAATAAAAAAAATATATTTGTGATTATTCTGCATATGAGAAAATTATTTAAAACATAAAAACAGTAAATATTCTGAAGGAAGCTTTTAGTTTCAAAATAAAGTTTCTTACCATTGTCGCTTTCTGACTGTTTTCATGATGTCTCCCATTTGGAAATTTAGCTCAGCCTTCTTCTCTCTCCTCTGACGGGAGTTTCAAATGTCTGTTTACACTCAGCCGACATCACCATTTATCAATGAGCGACTTCCGGTAGCTTACAAAATAAAAGTACACAGTAATAATTTATAGGAAGTAACATCAGATGTGCAGACAAATACAAATAAAGCATAAATGTAAGTGATTGTCCCTCCATATTTTGGTACTTTTCCCCCTAAGCCCCCCTCCCACCCAACCCTCACCCACTGCCGATGAAAAAAGGATAAAGAACAAAAAAAACAAAATTAAATTTAAAAAAAATAAAATAAAAAAAATACATATATAATATATAAAATAAATACATTTAAATAAAATAAATAATAATAAATAAAGTACACATTAATAATAATTATATGATAAAGCCCAAACTACAGATAAAATAGGCTGATAAACTTTACCGTGTATAAATGAACAAATGAACTGTTAGTAGTCATTTCTGTTGACATAATTCAAACTTTATGATGTCATAAATAAATATATATATATATATATATATATATATATATATAAAATAACTATAATTATTAAAAGTGAAGGAAAGAGATTTTAATGTAAGTTTCCTTTTTTTTAATTGGCAACAGGTAAATCATTACATTAGTTTCTTTTTTGTGTGCATGTATGTATGTGTATGTTGTTTTACGACATAATCAAATGAAATATAGCAATAATTATTCTATTATTAACCATCACTGGATTTATATATTAATTTGTGAAAACACTTTCAAGAAATATTGTTATTCCAATTAAACATTAATTCAGTGATTGAGGGCAATTAACTATGAAGAACCAGAAATTGTATTTATTTATTTATTTGTTTATTTATTTATTTATTTATTTGTTTATTCATTTATTTATTTATTTATTTATTCATTGATTCATTTATTTATTTATTTATTTATTCATTTATTTTTTTATTTTTTTATTTTTTTTATTTATTTATTTATTCATTTATTTATTATTATTTCTAGGTTTTCACTTACAATTAATTTGTTTCTGCTTTGGTGTATCCTATTGGTGCATAAAAAATATTATTATTACATATTATAATATATTATTATTATATTAACTTACTATCCTGTGTGTGTAGAGCCAACAATATATATTTTTTCTCACGATAGTAAGAAAAAGAAAACTGAGGATGTCTTGTCTCCTCCTGTAAAACCACTAGGATTGTCGTGCTTTTATTTTGAAGTATCTCCTGGATGTATGACGTATTTGGATGAGTTGACGGCTCTCCAGAGAAACGAAACCTAAAGGCTGCAGCGTCCTCAAGTGCTGACACAAGGAGAAGTGTGTGTGTTTAGTGGAAAATCTTAAGTCTTCCGTTTTCTGCTCCAGTGAAGATCTTGTCTGGTGGTCTTTACTGTTTCTACTGTCTCAATAAAACCCCCTCTCACTTCCTCCCACTACAATCACTGTCTGTTCTCTTATTGAGCCGAGGAGTCCTCCTGCAGCTCTTCTATACTAAACCTGGAGACTCTTATTTACTAAATGATGCCAGGTGTCACACGGATCCTCACTTTCATTTGTAAGTTAATAATTATTATATATTTATTAGCTGATTTTAATGCAGGCAGGGCTCCGGGCTTCTTTCTCTATAGCACATTAAAGGGCGTGTCAATGACTTTCAAGGTGCTGTGTGGAGGAATTCAAGCACCTTTAAGGTAGCATAAGGTTTCATTTTGAAGAATGTTTTATGTTGTTTATTTTTGTTTATGCTCATGATTTTGACTTTTGAATTTTGACTACTACTTTAGGCCACATCTTATATATTTTTCACCATAAATATTAAAGTAGCCTCAATATTTAGTTAAAAGTCGTCATCGTGTGTCTCCTCAGGTGTTGCAGGATGTCACCTGTCCTCAGCCTCACCTGTTCTCCGCTCTGGCCCGGTGGTCCCGGCGGGTCAGAACGTCTCGCTCACCTGTAACCTGACGTCCAGCATGGACATCACCTGGTACCGGCTGCGCTCAGATCAGCCGCTGCCTCTGCTGACGGTGTCGTGGACTAAACTGAGAGACGTCCTCGTGACCTTTCACATCGAAGACGTGGGTCGCTTTAAGAACCGGGGCGAGGTGGAGGGAGGCCCGGTGGTTCTGGAGATCCAGGAGGTGGAGGAGGAGGACGCCGGGCTCTACTTCTGTACTGGCCGCCGGGCCGGAGCTGTTTCTGTGAACAGAGGAATTCACCTGGTGGTTGATGGTAAGAACCTCATTTATATATATTATTATTATTATTTATATTATGTTATATATCTGTTTAATCTGTATTTCAGATGAATTCAGACAGTTTGATGTCAGAGGTCAGAGGTCAGAGGTGAAAATAGTTAGTTTAGCACAAATATGTCACAGTGAACAGAAGACTCACATCAGATAAAAGATTAAAACTGTAGAAAGAGCTTTAATGTCTTTAAAGAAATGTATTGTTCCTCCCTTCCTCCCTCACTCCCTTCCTCACTCACTCCCTCACTCCCTCACTCGCTTCCTCCCTCCCTTCCTCCCTCCCTCCCTTCCTCCCTCCCTTCCTCCCCCCCTTCCTCCCTCACTCCCTTCCTCACTCACTCCCTCACTCCCTCACTCGCTTCCTCCCTCCCTTCCTCCCTCCCTCCCTTCCTCCCTCCCTTCCTCCCTCCCTTCCTCCCCCCCTTCCTCCCTCCCTCCCTCCCTTCCTCCCTCACTCCCTTCCTCCCTTCCTCCCTCCCTTCCTCCCTCCCTCCCTTCCTCCCTCACTCCCTTCCTCCCTCACTCCCTTCCTCCCTCCCTTCCTCCCTCACTTCCTCCCTCACTCCCTTCCTCACTCACTCCCTCACTCCCTCACTCCCTTCCTCCCTCCCTTCCTCCCTCCCTCCCTTCCTCCCTCACTCCCTTCCTCCCTTCCTCCCTCCCTTCCTCCCTCCCTCCCTTCCTCCCTCACTCCCTTCCTCCCTCACTCCCTTCCTCCCTCCCTCCCTCCCTCACTTCCTCCCTCACTCCCTTCCTCCCTCCCTCCCTCCCTCACTTCCTCCCTCACTCCCTTCCTCCCTCACTCCCTTCCTCCCTTCCTCCCTCCCTCCCTTCCTCCCTCACTCCCTTCCTCCCTCCCTTCCTCCCTCCCTCCCTTCCTCCCTCATCCCCTTCCTCCCTCCCTCCCTTCCTCCCTCCCTTCCTCCCTCCCTCCCTTCCTCACTCACTCCCTCACTTCCTCCCTCACTCCCTTCCTCCCTCACTCCCTTCCTCCCTCCCTCCCTCCCTCACTTCCTCCCTCATTCCCTTCCTCCCTCACTTCCTCCCTCACTCCCTCCCTCACTTCCTCTCTCCCTCACTCTCTCCCTCACTTTGTCCCTTCCTCCCTCACTCCCTTCCTCCCTCACTTCCTCCCTCACTGTCTCCCTCACTCCATCCCTTCCTCCCTCACCCCCTTCCTCCCTCACCCCCTTCCTCCCTCCCTTCCTTCCTCAACCCTTCCTCCCTCACTCCCTTCCTCCCTTCCTCCCTCCCTCCCTTCCTTCCTCCCTCACTCCCTTCCTCCCTCAATTCCTTCCTCACTCTCTCCCTCACTCCATCCCTTCCTCCCTCATCCCCTTCCTCCCTCACCCCCTTCCTCCCTCCCTCCCTTCCTTCCTCCCTCACCCCCTTCCTCCCTCACCCCCTTCCTCCCTTCCTCCCTAACTCACTTTTAATAGGAAAACATAATATTTTCCAGATGTCTTGTCTCATCCTTCTACAAATTTCCCAAACATGCACTTTGTCATATTTGGTATCTGTGGAAACGCTGAGACCTCCTCTAGAATCTGAAATAACCGTCAGTGAGTTTGAACTAAACTACAGTTTGTAATGTTTGTAAAGAGACACATTGGTTTTTAAAGTGAAGTGTTACGTTGATGAGTGACTAAAAGGAGCTGCATCAGCTGAGATGAAGGTCGTGGTGACGTTTCTGAGGAAAGCAGCAGTTTCGGTGGTAAAAAGGTTTCTTCTAATCTGATGGCGAGCTTGGTCGGTGGTGGTGAGTTGGCAGGAAGGAAGTCGGGTTTCTATCATGAGTTGTTTTGTCAACAGTGGTTAGCTTGATGTTAATGTTGACTTCTATTAGCCATCTTTTCCTCTCCACTGGGTGACGTTTAGAACAGGTTTTTTATTGGTAACATTAATAACGTGCTTGTTGTGACTTGTCATTTTCAGCTTGGTCAGCAGCCGAGACGTTCAGTCATCTGATGTGTTTTATTTCATGTTTCACATGACGTGTGGAAGGATTCAGGAAAACAGCCTTTAGCTTCATACAAACTGTTTCATGTGGTTTCAGACTCGACAGATGTTTCTCTATAATGAAATGCAGATTTTAAATTTCCCTGTGGTTCACATGAAAATGATACCGAGTACTGAAATCATGTAAGAAGCTTCTCTTTCGTTTTTCCAACTGGAGCTGTGAAACAATGAGCTCTTCCTGTATTTGTGTGTCTCCAGGCGTAGACGGGGAGTCGGCCAGGCAGCCGTGTTGGACTCCGGGGATCTGCGTCCTTCCGGCGTTCCTCGTCCTCTGTCTCGTCTTCATCGTTGGATTCTGCCTGTGCTCAGGTGTGTGTTTGTGTCCTCTACTTCTGTCTCTGTGAGGACCAAAACTTTAGACATAGAGACGGAGGACATCTGTGTGGACGGTGTCTCCACCTAGTGGTGGAAAGTACTCAGTACATGTACTCAATACTGCAGCTTTTTAACCCTCTGAGACCCACAATAGACCCTTTTAAGTCTTTTTTTAGGGGGAGATAGCAGGTCAACAGTAGATGTCACATAGAAGTGGTGTACATCATCTGAAAGCTGGAACCTGGAGATTAATTTGAGATGCAGCTCAGCAGAAATAAACATGCTTTAATTAATTAAAATAAAGTGTATAAGGGCGTATGCAGCTGTAGACCAGCTACTCCCGTGTTCTGAGAGGAAAAATGACTGTTTTTGTGAATGGAGTCTGGTGGCTTTTTGCATGTTCATTTTATTTTTATTTCCCAGTAGTTTTACACCCATCAATTGTAACACCGCTGTGTTAATGACTACATTGATTTCTACAGAGCTTGTTTACACATGAAACTCTGAGTTAAGGCAGCTTCAAGTCAGAAAGTCAGTGATGTACATCTCTCCATCTGAGAGGAAAAACAGCATTATTCTTGATAAAATGTAAGTAGAACAGCGAACTGGTTTGTTGGTTATTCCTCCAACAAACAAACAGGAAGTGAGTTCTCTTCAGCAGCGTTTACTTGATCTCAGCGGGAACGTGTGAATCATTGAACACTAATATGTTTCCCTGATAACCGTGAAGACGTTGGTTTGATCACGCCGCGCTCAGCAGCAGCCCGTACGGTCGGACGGACTCCTGCACGATGACCCTCGTCTGGATGTGGTTGCTTTCTTTCGGGACGTAGACGAGCCACACGTCGTCCCTCTGACACTTCACCCTCTTCTCCGGGTTGATGCGGTTCTGAAGGACCACTTTGTACGTCTTCCCGTCCACTTTGGACTTGAACCTCCTGCAGTACTTCTCCGCCGTCTTGACGTCCGGCGTGGAGTACACCCCTCTACCCCTCGTCTCCGGGGTGACCAGAGAGGCGGCGGCGGCGTCCAGGAACTCCTGCTCGTCGCCGAGGCTCTCGTCGCGGCTCAGGATGATGCCGAGGGAGCCGTCCATGTTCCGTCCCTGGTAGGAGACGGGCCAGGCGTCCTTCCCCGTCCCCAGCCAGGTGTCCCCGCCATCGTACCGCTGCGTGACCCGCAGGGCGACCCGGTTCCACCCGCAGGGACGCACGTACGGCTCGTTACCACGCAGGAACTTGGTGTTGCCGTCCTGGAGGGGGAGAGCGGGGTCAACAGCGTCGGAGGGAAATGCTAACATGCTACATGCTAATCACAATATTTACTATTTATATAATAATAATAATATATTAATATTTGCTGCATCACTTCCTCACTCACTCACTGCTTCATTCACCCTCTCACCTCCTCCCTCACTTCCTTCCTCACTCATTCCCTTCGCCCCTTGTTGGCTCCCTTCCTCCCTTTCCTCCTTCCCTCACTCACTCACTAACTCACTCCCTCCTTCCCTCCCTTCCTTTCTCCCTTTCTCCCTCCCTCACTCACTTCCCCACTTACTCCCTCCCTCACTCATTCCCTTCACCCCTTGTTTGCTCCCTTCCTCTCTCTCTCCCTCACTCCCTCCTACACTCCCTTCCTTACTTACTCCCTCACTCACTTCCTTACTTACTCCCTCCCTTCCTCACTCCCTCCCTCCCTCACTCACTTCCTCACTTACTCCCTCACGCACTTCCTTACTTACTCCCTCCCTTCCTCACTCCCTCCCTCACTCATTCCCTTCGCCCCTTGTTGGCTCCCTTCCTCCCTTTCCTCCTTCCCTCACTCACTCACTAACTCACTCCCTCCTTCCCTCCCTTCCTTTCTCCCTTTCTCCCTCCCTCACTCACTTCCCCACTTACTCCCTCCCTCACTCATTCCCTTCGCCCCTTGTTGACTCCCTTCCTCCCTTTCCTCCTTCCCTCCCTTCCTTTCTCCCTTTCTCCCTTCCTCCCTCACTCACCACCTCCCTTCCTCCCTCCCTCACTCCCTCCCTCACTCATTCCCTTCGCCCCTTGTTTGCTCCCTTCCTCTCTCTCTCCCTCACTCCCTCCTACACTCCCTTCCCCACTTACTCCCTCACTCACTTCCTTACTTACTCCCTCCCTTCCTCACTCCCTCCCTCACTCATTCCCTTCGCCCCTTGTTGGCTCCCTTCCTCCCTTTCCTCCTTCCCTCACTCACTCACTCACCACCTCCCTCCCTCCCTCCCTCCCTCCCTCCCTCCCTCCCTTCACCTCCTCCCTCCCTTCCTCCCTCCCTCCCTCCCTTCCTTATATCCGAGCATCACATTTGACATTTTGCTCAAACAACAGAGAAAAACATCCAAACAACTGAAACTATACAAACACCATATAAAAGTTGATCATGTTATTGATCTTAATCTATTGATTAACTAATCATATCACCACTATAGAGACTGAAGCTCAGGTGTAGACCAGGTTCTCACCTTGATGTTGGTGAAGTCGTAGTCGTACTGCGGATGGAAGAAGTCCTGCGGGTTGACCTTCACCGTGGTTCTGCTGCTCTCCTCCGGCCCGGCGGTGGACGGGCCTTCTGTCAGCGCCGGGGGGGAGCTGTACATGTCCCGGTCCTCCAGGTCCTGCAGGGACAGCGTCCCCAGACTGGGGTACTCCAGCTCTTTAAGGCCCTCCTGCTTGTAAAACTCCTTCAGGGCCACGATGTTGACAAAGTCCTGCGGTGTGAGCTGTGAGGCTCCGCCGGTCGACTCCACTCTGAAGCCGGAGAGAGCCGACAGAGCCTCCAGGCACAGCTGGCTGTTCACCGGCATGCTGCTGGCAGGAAACCACGACCTTTACTCCTCCTTTAGAGAGAGATTAGTGTTAAACACCGTCTGTTTCTCTATTCTGAGTTGTTGTTGTATTAAAGGAAAGGTGTAAACGAAGAGGAAGAAGTCTCTTTCTGTCGGCTGCTTCGACACAAACAACTCGACCTAGTTTCACTTTCTTACTTTCACTTTCACTGACTGTGAGTCACAGCCTGTTCTCATAAGGGCAGGGCTTCTGTTTGTCCAGGCCGGCTAGACTCATAGATACAATGAGGAGAACTAGATTCAATGAGTTCTACTTAAACCAGATTAAAATAGAGAATTATCTGTTTTTCTCTCCTTTGTCTGCAGGTAAACCAGCTGTTTGCTGCTGTAATCCAGAGAGAAGCAGCACAGGTCAGAGAGTCACAGAGGTCAGTACACCATGAACACGTCCACAGCTCTCCTCTTCCTCCTCTTCATCTCTTTATTCTTCACTTCTTTTTCACTTAATATACTATAATATTAATAATCTGCATTGTCATTTCATGCAGTTAAAGAGTTAATATTAACTAGATGTTTTACTGAAGTCTGGAGATACTGAATAGTTAAAGATTAACATTCTTTATCTTCCTTTCTTTCTTTCTTTCCTTCTTCTTCTTCTTCTCCTCTTTCCTTCCTTCAGCTGCCCAGAAAGCATAAAAATCTCCAAATCTTGAAATATAAAGTTTGCACCAAATTGCATCCATCTCGGTTTTTGGTCATCGCCATCTTGTTTTTTTTCAGCAATACTGAATACCCTCATTATAAAGTAAACTACTGATCTGATATTTGATGAAAGTTTAATTTGTCGCGATGTCAGAGAGTGGAGACGACTTAGTTTTCTGTCTCTACAGGAAGTGTCTTTGCACTATTCCAGTCTGAAGCATGCAGATAAGCCCCGCCCCTCCAGCCGAGGAGGGACAGGATTGGTCGAAGACGACGTCACGTACTCGGCAGTGACCAGTCGCAAGAACCCAAACTGATCACATGACCACAGATAGAACGGCTCTTTGTTGTTTTAGTCATTTAACAGCAGAAAAACAACTGTAATTCTTTATAGATTTTATAAACTTTGCTATTAAGCAATGACTGTTTTTAGTTTCTGCTCTTTAAACAAGTCAATAATGACTCTTTAAATACAAGTTTCTATTAATGATCTCTCTCTAAAATCAGTTTCAGGTACTTTTTTCCCCCAAAAAATGTGACTATAAAGGCTGAAATTCTTAATAAGCTATAGAAACAAAATCACTGTTCTCTCTCTAAGTGCAATTTTTCTTTAAAATGTATTTTTAACTGTATTTTAATCTATGTCACTGAATTTGTTTTCATATCTTTTGCGTCCTTAAGAATCATTTATGTACACAGAAACACCAAGAATGTAAAAATGTTACTGTAACGCTGTTACTGCCAGATAAATGCACATAATGATAGAAAGTTTATTTGTTTAAACCCTGTAGCAGCAGCTGTGATGTGTCTCACTGTTGTTCATATCTGTCAACACTTTGTTTTTTAATTTTTAAATAAATACATTCACATATAAAAAGGCTCCTGTTGTGTTGAATTTTCACACCTCGTCATTTATGAAATGTTTGTTACATACAAACACGTGATAAATACAAATTTAGAGCATAAAAATGTGATCAGAGGAGGAAGTGTTGGTAGTCTTAGTGATAGTGATACGATATACTTCACTACTACTGTCTGGCTTCCTCGTGTTTTCATATTCAACAGGAGTGAAATGAGATCGGTGCTAAAACCGTTAAATTGGTTTCTAAAATCTAAAAGCAATGTGTTTCTTTTTCAATATTTCTGTAACCTGCGAAGAATCACAAATAAATGAAAAAATGACTCGATAAATAAATAAATATGTCACTAAATGCAGCAAATAGTATTAAAAATAAATATAGCCCTTAATTAATTAATGAAATGTTACATAAATTGATATTTGTTTTTATGTTTTCAATTCTATATTTATCTTTGTATTAATTCCTTTATTTATTTACTATTGTGTTTAATTTTCCCTCTTATTTATTTATGTATTTATTTTTTATTGATTTTTAAAAAAACTTTTTTATTTATTTATTTATTCATTTTTTTTTTAAATTTATTTATTCATTTATTTATTTATTTTGTTTGTATTTTTATTTATTTATTTATATTTGCATTTGTCTTTTATTTATTGTATATTTATTTTTACATGTTTGTATTTTTTTATTCATTTATTTATTTATCTATTTATTTATTTATTTATTTATGCATGATTTCCCCTTTGCATTTCACCCCTTATTTATTTCACCTAAAATAAATAAATACATACATTTAAAATTAATATATAAAAAAAATAGATACATAAATAAATGCAAAAATAAATACAGTTAAAGATTAATAAAAAAAATAAATACATAAATAAATAAAAGGGAAAATTAAACAGAAGAGTAAATAAGTAAGGGAATTAATACAAAGATAAAGGAGACGCAAATTAAAACAGAAACATCAATTTATGTCACATTTGATCAATTAATTAATGGCTATATTTATTTTTAATATTATTTTTGCTACATTTAACGACATTTATTTATTTATTGATGAGTAATTTATTTATTTATTCGTTTACTTTTGATTTTGGGAGGTTCCATCCTCCATATTTCTCATATAAGATAATCAACCAACAAAACATGCTAAAATACTGAAAACTACAGCGAGATTAGTGAATTATCCAGCAAATTATTTCTAGATTATCTCCTCTTCTTCATCACTCAAAGAAAAACAGTCCAGAGTCCAGTTTTACATTTTTTTAGTTTTAATTGATTGTTTTTTTTTAACAGCTGAAGAAAGTTTAAAAAGTTTGTCAGTAAAACTTTCTAGTTGTGAACTTTACAAAAAGATAAACAGTTAATATAATATACCAGATAATAATAAAAGGAGCACTAATGAATAGAAATGTTTCAGGAAACCTTCTGTAGAAAAATATTATTACTTTTAAATTTTGTAAAATAGCTATACGCTTATTCAGCTTGTTAGCTTAGCCTAGCATAAAGACTGGAAACAGGGGGCCTCGTGTGACGGTACCAAGACACCGATGGCGACTGCCCAAGCGTTGATATTTGACGCCCTGCAGGTGAAACCAGGCTGCTTAAAGGGACGATAATGTAAATCAGAGTTAATCACATGATTAGTGTGAGTTTACTGAAGGGTTAGGGTTAGGGTTAGTCACGGTTTCACAGGTAACATTTCATTAATGCAGCCGAGGACGTTTCTGTTTGGCGGCCGGTCTGGTGATGACAGAAGAGTAGATGACGTCGTGGTGGTTCTGGTCCGGTGTAGTCCTGCCGGGTCTCTCCCTCCAGTTCTGGCGTCCCAGAGAGGCGTAATGGATCGTCTCCTCCGGCAGAGACCGACTCTCGGTGACCTCACGCTCTGCAGAGACGCAGGTGTGCGGCGGGGAAAACAGAACCGAGGAAGACTGAATCGTACGGTGCGAAGGTGTGAAGGCGTCACCGGTCTGTGAGTCGGACGTCTTCCACGGCTGCAGCTCGGTGTCTTCGGGTCTCTGTGCTGCAGACAAACAGAACTGATCAAGACGTTTCTCTAACTGTCATCATGAATGAAAAGAAAACATGTTGATTTTGAGCTCAACTGATGTGAATGTGTTAATACAACCAACAACATTTCAAAGGTTTCTTCACGATGCGTCAAAGAAGTTTCTTTTAAAATGAAGAAATGTGTCTTATTTTCACACATATATCTGACAGAACAGGAAATAAATACATGAATGAATCATGCAGTTAATAAAGATATAAAATAAAACAAAAAAATGCACAACTGGAATTGAGAAACAAAGTTGTAAAACATAAATAAGAGAAAAAATGTGTGAAATATTCAGACTTTTTATAGTTGAGCTCAGGTGCCTCCTGTTTCTCCTGATCGTCTCTGAGACGTTCACCTTGATTGAGTCCACCTGTGCAGCTGATTGGACATGATCTGATCTGATAAACACACACCTGTCTGTCTCACAGATGACAGAAACTGAGCCATGAGGTGGAAGGAGCTGCTCGCTGAGCTCAAAGACTCATTGAAGGTTCCCCGAGAACAAAGTGACCTCCATGGATCTTCAATGGAAGAAGTTTGGAACCACAAGGACTCTTAAGGTTGGTCCACACTAAAAGATGTTTAAATCTTAACAGATGTTTAAAATGGCCCCTAATTTGCATAATGAGGCAGAAATGCATAAAGAAATATTATAAAGAAAAGAATACAGAAATAAATAAGTTTAGGGAAATAAATAAGGGGTGAAATGCAAAGGGAAAATCATGCATAAATAAATAAATACATAAATATGTACATACATTTAAAAATAAATATAAAATAAAGAAAGAAAGAAATGCAAAAATTATTGAAATAAATTAAAAAATAAATTAATTTAGAAATTAATAAAAATAAATGCGTAAATAAATAAAAGGGAAAATTAAACAGAAGAGTAAATAAATAAGGGAATTAATACAAAGATAATTATGTCTACATTTATTTGTAATATTATTTTTGCTACATTTAATGACATATTTATTTATTTATTGAGTCATTTATTTATTTATTCATTTATTTTTGATTTTGACAGTGTTCGGCTTTATGATGTTTAGTCGTTTCATTTAGCAGCCGCCTTTTTTAAGACACGTAAAGGCTTCAAAATTCACAATTGGGGTATTTATTGATGTATTTTATGTCGTAGAACAAAACGTTAAAATCTCTTCAGCTTGTGTTAACCACAGACCTTATTTAAGACATCTAACTAAAAACCCATTGACTTCCAGATGAAGGAACAGGAAGTGCTAAAATGTTAACTCATTTCTGGGTTTTAGTACTCATTCCTGCAGCACTTTATGTTGTAAGTTTGGGGAAATAATAAGGGATGAAATGCAAAGGGAAAATCATACATAAATAAATAAATAAATAAATAAATATAGAAATAAATGCACACCAAAATAAATATACAATAATTAAAAAATAAAAGCAAAAATAAATAAATAGATAAAAAATAAATACAACATAAATAAATAAAAAATAAATGACTCAATAAATCAATACATTTAAAAAAATAATAAAATAAATAAATATGGTTCTGTCCTCCATATAACCACAACTGAATACAACTCATGTCAATCAAATATTTCTCAAATTAAATAAGTCAATAATACGAGTGAGTGGATACAACGAATGTTGACAAAATGCAGCAAAAATTTCATCTACCAGCACAAACACTATTTTTCCCCAATTAGTTTAATCGAAACCAGCCCAACCTGGCAACACAGCGCTCATCACCTTCACAATCCCAACCATGTAGCATGTAGCATGTAGCATGTAGCATGTAGCAGCATCGAGCTGATGAAATAAACCAAATATAGAAATATCAGATACCTGCAGATCTGTGTTTCTTCTTCCTCCTGCACTTCATGCTGGTCAGTAAAACACAGACGGCGGCCATGAGGAGGATCATCAACGCCAACCCGACAACGACGACCATCAGCAAGGCTGAGAGGTCGCAGACAGACAGACAGACACACAGACACACAGACAGAGAGACAGACAGACAGACAGACAGACACACAGACAGACAGACAGACAGACAGACACACAGACAGGCAGACAGACAGACAGATGTTAAAACATCTGTACACATTATCCTCTGTATGAGGCAGCAGGTGGATATACTGTATGTAGCTGACTGACCGTTCTCAGGTCTCTGCTTCTTCTTCTCTATTTCAACCACATCTGATGAACAGAACAGAAACACACAAATCCAGACTGACGTTATATAATATTAATACAGTTTATGTTATGGATAAATAAATGACAAAATATATAAAATAAATAAAAAAAGTTCAAGTCAGAATAAACTAAAAAGAATTAGTCCAGTTTGTCTGCTTCTTATTGCACTTAAATTTAGCAAATATATATATATATATATATTTATATGACATTTGGAAGAGAAAATAATATTTTTATGTGATACTGTGTTGTTCAAACAAGATGCAAAAATATACATTTGTTCACCATTAACTGGATTTAAAAAACTAATAAAGTAAACTACGAAAGCAATAGATATGCTTCCAATCTCACATTTAGCACCTTTAAAGTTTAGCAGCTAAAGACAGTTTTATAAAGAATAATGCCAGATATGGATCATAGATTAATAAATAAAATCTTAACAGAGGAGTTAAATGATGTGTCCTTTTTAAACACATCCCACCTGTTTCCATGACAGCAGCTGATGGAGTTGTACTGATGGTTTGCTGGATGCTGGTCGTCTCTGGCGGCACTGATTAATCAAAAATAATATTTTTAAATCACCTGTAGATTAAGTTATTGTTCTTCTCAAGGCTGATGCAAAACACAACTTTTTGCACAATGAGTTTTTGCTTGTGTTCTTTTTCAGAATAGATCAAAAATCAGTTTTTATAGGAACATTTATATAAACTGAAGTAATTAAATTCCAGCTGAACCAACCAGCAGTGAGGACGGTGAGTCTGGCCTGCAGCTGTCCGTTGCACAGATACTCTCCAGCGTCCTCCGGCTGCAGGTCCTGGATCTGCAGGGCCTGGTTCCCGAAGCTGATCCGGCTCCTCTCCGGTTTCACCGTACCGTTCTTGAACCGGGTCAGGACGGTCTCCCACCTCCCCCCCCCCCTCCGCTGACACCACCTCTTCTTGGGTTTGGAGGAGCCGCTGCAGGGGAGCAGCAGCGTCCGGCCTGCAGGCACCAGGAAGTCACGGCCTAAAGGGGGCGCAGACACAGAGGAATTATGGGTATTCGTCATCGGTATATTACACAAGAAGTGAAAGTCAGCTGTTCGTTCTATGTCAACATCAGCGCCCAGCAGCACAGCTAAGCTTCCGCCATTTTGGACTGAAAGAGACGACCGGACAGTAAGTAAAAATAAATTATTTATATTCTAATATTTAATGTCTCTACTGAAATGGCCTGTGTTGAACTATAAAAATAATATAAATATTCATACTATTATAACTATTTACTTATTTATTTATTAAACTTTTTGCACGGCTGCTTCCCAGAGGAGCATAAAGTGACATAAATGGAAGTTATAAAAATCCAGCACAGAGATTTAGAGAGAAATCTCAAACTTTTTCATGTTAAGGATCCAAAATGGAGTCCAATAGACCACAGACCATGGATGTAGAAGAGGGTCCAATAGACCAAAGACCATGGATGTAGAAGAGGGTCCAATAGACCACAGACCATGGATGTAGAAGAGGGTCCAATAGACCACAGACCATGGATGTAGAAGAGGGTTCAATAGACCACAGACCATGGATGTAGAAGAGGGTCCAATAGACCACAGACCATGGATGTAGAAGAGGGTCCAATAGACCACAGACCATGGACGTAGAAGAGGGTCCAATAGACCACAGACCATGGATGTAGAAGAGGGTCCAATAGACCACAGACCATGGACGTAGAAGAGGGTCCAATAGACCACAGACCATGGATGTAGAAGAGGGTCCAATAGACCACAGACCATGGATGTAGAAGAGGGTCCAATAGACCACAGACCATGGATGTAGAAGAGGGTCCAATAGACCACAGACCATGACTGTAGAAGAGGGTCCAATAGACCACGGACCATGAATGTAGAAGAGGGTCCAATAGACCACGGACTATGAATGTAGAAGAGGGTCCAATAGACCACGGACCATGAATGTAGAAGAGGGTCCAATAGACCACAGACCATGGATGTAGAAGAGGGTCCAATAGACCACAGACCATGGATGTAGAAGAGGGTCCAATAGACCTAATCTTAACTGTTATCCTCAGCCTAACACTCTAAAAGGTTGAAGCTCATGTTTATAGCTACATTATGAGGTGGTTGGTGTTGTTGTGATAAATTCAGACCGTGGGAACTTCAAATCAAGTTCCTCCCTTGTTACGTCCTCAACATCCTCTTTTATACGTTGTAGAAATACCAAAGAAATGAGTGGTGTAAAAAACTATTTCACAATATCTGTCAGACTGATTTACTTCCCTCTAGAGAGCCGTTTTTTTATGTTGATTTTTAAAGAATCAGCTGGCAGAAACGTGCTGCAGATCGCTGATTCATTGCACCGAAAAAAACTGAAATTTGCGTTTTGCACTCCTGTTTGCTCAGTACAGCCCATCAAACACTGGATTATCAATACAGTATAATTAATACTTTTTATATATATATATATATATATATATATATATATATATATATATACATATATGGTTATTTGGTTATTTTTATTCATTTTTTAATTTATTTCTTGGTTGTGACCGGCGTTACCATGGTTTTGCACCGTGGTAAAAACGCCTTCGACCCTTAAACGCGTAACTTTATATGACTCTTGTAAATTACCGATTTTATAATCTCACAAATTTGTGTTTTTTCTCGTAAATTTATGACTTAATAATCTTGCAAATTTGTGTTTTTTCTCGTAAATTCACGACTTCATAATCTTGCAAATTTTTATTTTTATTTTATCGCAAATGTACGACTTTATAATCTCACAAATTTGCGATTTTTTTTTTTCATGTAAACTTGCGTCTTTATAATCTTGCAAATTTGTGAATTATTTTCTTAAAGGTATAAAACATACAAAAATACCCACAAACTAGCTGAGCTCAAAGCTTCATAAGCCGTCGAACTGTTTAAAGACACACTTCTAAATACGTCCCCTCATTCCCATAATGCACCGCTCCTAGCTCCGCCTCCATCGTATACCTTTTAACACCTGCAGCTCGGCCACCAGCTGCTGGTTGCAGCTAAACTTCCCGTCGTCGGAGTCGTCGAGCCGCAGGAGGCAGAGGCCGCCGCCAGACAGCAGGCGGTAGCGTTGGCGGTCCGCGTTGGTCTCGTAGCTTCCCTGTCGGGTCACCAGAACCTCCCGGTCCCGATGAGTCCAGACCACATCAGAGCTGTCGGGGCCGCCACACTGCAGGCAGATCCCATGATCCTCCGGGACCGAATACCGGATCACTGCTGGAGGACAGAAACTGATCTGAAACTCCTTCAGATCTTATCTCATTATATTTCTCTACTTTCCGTTTAGTGTAATATATTATAATAACATGTTCAAACACACGACTTCATGTCTTTATGACGGCACCACGTCATCAAACGGAAATATTCTGCCCTCTTTATGTCTCAGCTGCTGTGTCACTCACATCCTGCTGATGGTCAGTTTATAGCCTGTTTCCTGTTTTATCTCATGGAAACTGGCTCCAGTCAGTCGGCCTTAAATATAACAACGCAGGAAACAAACTGAAATTAAAATAACTGATGGTGTGATTGCTCTTCAGGATCAAAATTAACATATGAAAGAATTAAAAGCTATAATTGCAATAAAACTGTATGAGGGAAAAAGATAAAAGGGCTAATACTTGTTTTCTAAAATAAATAACTTAATAATAATAATAATAATAATATTTTGTTATGTAAAATATATTTTTTTAATATAAATACATTTTTACATGTCACAAGTCACAGAAAATATTGTCATATATTTTTTGTTGATTTTCATGAATTATTTTTATTTGAAGATATGCTATTTATGAATGTAAAAAATGTTAAAAAAAAAACTGACTCTTTTTTATTTATTTCTTCTAAATTTATATCACAATAAAACTGTATATTGCGTATACAGTGTACATGTAGTATCTTCATTCCGTTGAGTGAAATGATTTTTCGGTAATTTATTGCAACAAACTACTTTGTTTACTACTAAGTTTAAAAAATAAACATTTATTGTGAAGTATTTAATGTCTCAAACTACAACATTTAAGGTGTCTTTGACATGTGATATATTTTATACACCAACACAGAAAACAATTCAATAATACAGTATTATAATTAAATTAAATTAACTCTTTTTAAAGATTGAGAATAGATGATATTGTGCAAATACTTTTGCACATGTAACAAGAATCCAAAGCGAATACAGTTGTTGTTAAGATGTTAATATATGAATGTGATAGCCACCTGTACCTGTGGAGTTTCCACTGCAGCGGATCAGAGCTGTGTGCAGGAACCAAATGTGACAGAAGATCATGAAACTGAACATCTTCAGATGAAAAGCATCAAACTGCTGCTGCTGATCCGAGTCTGAAGCTTCAGTGTGTCAGAGACACTTTTCCACTTGTTCTTCTTCCTCTTCCCTGTTTCAAAGACTTCGTCATCCTTCCGGAAAAATGGATGTTTGTATTCACAGCATTTAGCTTCCGTCTTCAATAAGGACAGTGAGATTAATGTAACTGAAGAAGCAATATTTCAACTACTTCTAAAATCTGAAAACATTAAAAGGATTCTGAATTTAAAGGTGCAGTGTGTAGGATCTAGTGGCGAGGTTGCAGTCTGCGACCAACTGAAACTTCTCCCGTGTGCAGAGCATAGACTGTATATAAGAAGTAGACGTCGTCACCGCGACGTCACCCATTGGTTTGTGGACTAACATTCGGATTTTTGCCATCGAGTTTTTTTTTCGTAAACTTGCGACTTCATAATCTCGCAAATTTGTGAATTTTTATCTCGTAAATTTACGACTTTATAATCTCGCAAATTTGTGAGTTTTTTTCTCGTAAATTTGCGATTTTGTAATCTCGCAAATTCGTGAGTTTTTTCTCGTAAATTTGTGACTTTATAATCTCGCAAATTTGTGATTTTGTTTTCTCGTAAATTTGCGATTTTGTAATCTCGCAAATTCGTGAGTTTTTTCTCGTAAATTTGTGACTTTATAATCTCGCAAATTTGCGATTTTTTTTCTTGTTAATTTGAGACTATAATCTTGCAAATTTGTGAGTTTTTTCTCGTAAATTTGAGACTTCATAATCTTGCATATTTGGGATTTTTTTCTCGTAAATTTGCGACTTTGTAATCTCGCAAATTCGTCAGTTTTTTCTCGTAAATTTGCGATTTTGTAATCTCGCAAATTTGTCAGTTTTTTCTCGTAAATTTGTGACTTTATAATCTCGCAAATTTGTGATTTTGTTTTCTCGTAAATTTGTGACTTTATAATCTCGCAAATTTGTGATTTTGTTTTTTCGTAAATTTGTGACTTTATAATCTCGCAAATTTGATTTTTTTCTCGTTAATTTGAGACTTTATAATCTCGCAAATTTGTGATTTTGTTTCTCGTAAATTTGTGACTTTATAATCTCGCAAATTTGTGATTTTGTTTTCTCGTAAATTTGTGACTTTATAATCTTGCAAATTTGAGATTTTTTTCTCGTTAATTTGAGACTTTATAATCTTGCAAATTTGTGAGTTTTTTTCTCGTAAATTTGTGACTTTATAATCTTGCAAATTTGTGCTATTTCGTGCTATTCCCCCCTCCCCTGGCTCCATAATTATTATCTTTTTACCTATGACCCTAATAAGCTGTCGTATATTTTTCTATTTATGTAGTTTAAATTTCACTTCACATTCAAATTCCTATTTCTTTGTCAATTTGTTCTTTTTTTTTAGTTTCTCTTTTCTCTAATATAGCCTGATTATCCTAAGCACTGAAATGTACTACTGCAATACTTAAATTGCCATTTTGTTTGTATCGCCCATAGATTTGTTCAGGTATATACAGTATGTCAATCAAAGCCAAAAAATGAGTAATTATATTATTTTATTAACTAACTTTAACACAATAAAGTAAATCTGCAGATTAGAAGAACACAATTTCAAAACATCAAATGAATTATTTGCAAAAAGTCAAATTAACTGTGAACACAATAATAAAAAAAGAAGGCTAATATATACACGTTGTTGTTGTTTTTAAATAAAAGTTCTTTATAATACAAATGACATTATTGGATAAAAGTCCAGTTAGCAGGAGGAGGTGATGACAAAGTCTTTATTTGGTCCTGAGGGTTTTCTGTAAAACAAACCAAAAAGTTCAAATTAAGAAATGTAAAATTATTAATGTCTATAATAAAGAGTTTCACATTCTGACTAAAACTACAAACCAGTAGATAATGTGACAAAAGAAATGCATTATACAGGACAGTGATAACTGCTGATACTGAACATCATTTAAGGAGCATTTTATTATGAATGTGTTCAGCATATAATGTGATTTTGCAGCTTATATTTCTGTTTCTTACTCAAAGTAAAATCTGATGATATTCCCGAATGTCAGTTTCACCTGACTTGAGCCTGTTTTAATCAAAACTGTAGATGTTTAGATCTAAACTGAACTTTTTAACAACTCTAGCAGAAGTAATTATTTACCTGATAGAAAGACTACGTGGAGTCATTCACCTGTGGCACATCTGTGAATCAAGAAAAAGTTACTAACAGGCAACTGAGTGAACCCACAAGTTCAGATTTATCAGAAATATTTATGACCATTTCATCAAGTGATTAATCGAGAAATTAATCAGCATACTAATCAGTATTCAAAATAATAGTAAATTAGGTGCAACCATGTTGAAATTCAACCTGGTCTCACAGGAAGGCGTATAAATACCATGACATTACACGGACATTCTCCGTGTCATGAGGACGCATTTTGGCGTTTTCACGTGTCATTTGTACGCCATGCAAATGTCCGCAGTTAGGTTTAGGCAAGAACACCACTTAGTTAGGGTAAGGGAAAACGTCAAAGTTGGTCACAAACATCACTAACGTAACTGACAAAACAAAACACAGGTCTCCTGGTTGAAAGTCCTGTGTTTGTTGGACCCATCCACGTCCCCTCCCGCCCACCATACGTGGTCTTTCTCTCTTTTTATTCTACGTCACTAACTCTTAACGTAACATTTATACGTGGATGTATTTACATTGCAGTCAGTACAGGATACATGGCGTACAAAAGACACGGCAGAAATCAAGAAAGGCGTATTTATTGCACGCTAAACCTTGCGTATTATTGTGAAATTTATACACCTTTTCATGTGAACTATTAAATATTCCATTAAAAAGCATCCAAGTCAACGTATAGAATGATAAAAGTCACCTTTTCTTGGCTTGTTGACCAGAGAATAAAGTGGCTCGCCGGGCTGAGACATCTCTGTAAGAAGAAACAAATATGAGTGAGTTTTTTTCTCGTAAATTTATGACTTCATAATCTCGCAAATTTGTGAGTTTCTCGTAAATTTTCTTATTTTATAATCTCCCAAATGTGTGAGTTTTTTTTCTTGTAAATTTGCGACTTTATATTCTTGCAATTTGTAATTTTTTATTTTTTTTAATTAACCTTTAAAATATTCATCAAGTCAACGTATAGAATGCTAAAAGTCACCTTTTTTTGGCTCGTTGACCAGAGAATAAAGGGGCACACTGGGCTGAGACATCTCTGTAAGAGGAAACAAATATTAATATATAAATATATATAAATAGGCTATACAGAGGTCGGACTGTGTGACAGCAGCTAAATATTAATATCTTTACCAGTGTTGTGTCCCAGAGCTGGAGCATCATGGATGATGGAGTATGTGTCATCATGTTGGTTTGATCCTACAAATTCAAAGCATTTAACCAACAAGCATTTATTGAACTGAACCTCACTTGTTTCTGCTTATATCTGATTACTAAATTTGTTCCCTTCAACTAATAATTTGTGCACAAAAACAGCGGTCCATTATTTTGTTTCTCACCTCGTGCAGGTTCAGGTACGTCAGCGTAGACGGTCTCATCCCTTTGTTCATCGCTAACTACAAAACAAGAGCATCAACATTTTGACACCTCAAAATTCACGTCACGAGTAATGTACAAAAAACACATGTTCACTGGCGTCACCTGCATCGTTTAATGTGTTGCTATTAAATGTTAATAAATGGTGTTATCCATAATTTATAACCACCACTTTCAGAGTTTGTATTCACTGAAATTAAATTTAAAATGATTTCTGTTAATCATTTCCAGATATTCACCTCGTCTTTTGGTCCTCCATCTCCAGGTGAGGAAGAGGATGATGACAGTGATGATGAAGAGGAGGGGGAGGAGTACTGCGAGCACCAAAACAAGTCTAGGAGGAGCAGCTGGAAGATGAGGTAAGTAATCAGTAACTTTGTCCTCTGTTGCATTGAAGGTAATAGACACATTTTGCTTTATTTGTTTTTGTTTGAATAATTCAATTTAAAATTTTAAAATTCAAACATCCTTAAAATTTGCCAAGGCATCCATTATTTTAGTTTTTTGTAATTATTTTTTAAAATGCAAACTAAAAAATTTGACAAAATGAACTCATTAACTATTTCAATAGTTGTATAATTTCTCATAAAACAACCCCAGGTGACCGGTTCTGGTTGCTCAAACCATATCAGGGACATTTTGTGTGATGCAAACAGTGAAGCAGTGACTTCCTGTCTCTCACCTGTCTCAGGCGACTCGTCTTTGCTCACATTCAGATACGCAGCTGGTTTTTCATCACAGTAGTAAAGTCCAGCGTCGTCAGCCTGCACGTCTGTTATTGTCAACGTCTTTCCATTGGGTGAGTAATGATGCCTGCTTGTATTGTAATCAGTGGTGAGTGTTCCACTGATTTGTCTGATCCACGTTTGAACAACACCATAATCATCATGATCATCATAATCAGAAGGGCATGTCAGAGTGACGCTGGCTCTTTCCACAGCAGAGATTCTGGTTGTTCCTGTAACATATAAAAACATCATCATCATTATCTGTTGTCATGTATTCAGGACAGGCAGAAACGTCCGAGTCTGAGAAGTGAAGCCAATGCTGAAGAGCCTTAAACCTTCATTCTCTCTAACAGCCAGCAGGAGGCGACTCCTCTGGTTGTATAGAAGTCTAAGAGAAAATGAGCTTCTACTTCTCTCTTGATTTATTACCTCAGTAATCATTGTAAACATGAGTTTATGGTCTCAATCGCTAGTTTCAAGTCTTCTTCAATACAGCATGATGTTCATTTAGTAAATTATGGTCCCATTTAGAGTCAGATAGACCATAAAGCAGGGGATGCTTTAGGGCGGGGCTACCTGGTGATTGACAGGTCGTTACCACGGCGTTGTCCGGTCTGGGAGTTGTCCGTGTTTTCGTCTCAGAACTTTAACCCTTTCACAGTGTGTTTACACTTCATGAAAGTTAATTATAACCTTTTTGTTCGCCCTAAAAATGTCTAATTAAGTGTTCGGTTGTACTTAGCTCCACCCTCTCGTGTCACTTCTGGTTGCAAAAAAACAAGATGGTGATGAGAACGTGTTGCATATACATCTAAAACACACTACTTCATTAACAGGCAGATGAGTTTCTCACCTCAGCACTCTGACTAGATTTACTATAAATGTAACATTTAGCTCAGAGGTGTGATTCAGAAACAGGAAGAGGAAACAGAAAGCAGAACAACTTGAATAAAGTTGATTAAAGTTACCTTTTGGGATCACCGTCAGCTCCCCAGCTGCTTCACTGTTACACCAGTATATTCCAGAGTCTGAGACCTTAGTTCTGGCAATGTGCAGTGACTTATCTGCTGATGAACCATATCGTCTGCCCGGGTCATTGTGTCTTTTCTCTCCGCCACCACTAGCTGTCAGAATGTAAACTTTATGTCCATTACTCTCTCTGCTCCACGTCACTTCACCCTCCACAGAGTGACGACAACGCAGAGAGACTGCGGTCTTCTCCTCGACTACTTCATGGATTATTTCTGCAAAATAAACACATTTTTTTCAACAAGAAAGTATTCATTTCTGATATCGAGCTACGGCTGTCAAAGTTAACATGATAATAATGCATTAACACAAATTCATTTTAACGCCTCTAATTTCTTTAACGCATTGACACAACTTGCGATTTTTAGGTTGTAGCAGTTCAGTTTTAAAGCTAGAGTGAAGATACTGGTATCATATGAAACTAGAACTAGTTACATTCATTATGAACTTTTTAATCCGTATCTCTACGATTATAAAAACATCCCTGACACAAGCAGCAAACACAGAGCGCATCAGAACCTCAGAAGTATTATTGTTACTTTATTCTAAAAGTTAAAGAGCAGAAAATAAAAAGTATTAAAGTATTAACTCCTTACCTGCAGTGACGTTACAGCACAGAACAAAGGCCAACAGGAAGCTGCAGATTTTCGTCCTCATCTTCACACCGACTGAGACGAGTCAGAGTAACGTCTTATTTTATGCTCTCTGTGGGCTGAGAACAGGAAACTATGGCTGGATACGTGTTTCTCTAGAAAAAAAAAAGCCTCTTTCTCAACACATTGCACATGTTGTTTGGTCTAGAAATGTTTCCTTTAAATCATTTTATTACATATGATATTTCACTAACAGCAAACATGATGCCAGTACCAGTGGTGGAAGAAGTACTCCGATATTAAGTAATAAAACAGTGTAGAAATACTCTGCAATATGTGCATCAAAATATACTTTAAGTACCAAAAGTAAAAGTACTCATTATAATACATTATATTATTACTTTATGATTATTGATGTGTTCATCACTTTAATGTTGCAGCTGGTAAAGGTGGAGCTGATTTTAATTAATTTACATACCGCTGGGTAGCTTAATCTATAATAAAACATCATCATTTATTAGCTAATTATATTTTGGATTAATAATCTGAATATGCTCTCTCCAAAGCCACCAGACTCCATTGAGAAAAACAGTAATTTTACCTCGCAGAACATCGGGGGGCTGCTCGTCTACCGCTGCCTTTAGTTTGTTTGTGTCGACTTGTCGGTGTCGGTGAATCTGAACTAACCAAAAGTCAGCAACTCCTGTATTCTGCCAGGTAAAATTACCTGTTTTGTCAATGGAGTCTGGTGGCTTTGAAGAGAGCATAGATAACGGCTGCAGTTCCCCCGTCAGAAACATAAACTGTATCGCTGTCTGATGGCTAAATATAGCGTACATTTAAACAGATATTGATGTTTTTAAGTGTCTCAAATCCTGTTTCTCCAAACTCCATCTACTGTCATTACTATGGAGAAGTATCTCATACAACCACCACTGAGAAACACCTGAACTATCCCTTTAATAACATCAGTGGGCAGTGGGTGGATGTTTCCACTGCTTACTGACGTAGCTTCACTATGGGAGGAGTAAAGATTACGTAGCACAGAGGAAGTACAAGGAGTGTGCGTGTGAGAGAGTGAACGACAGCTCATGTGTCCGCAAAACAAAAGCAGCAGAATGTGTTTTCCGAGCAGAAAATAACTCCAGCTGTTTGTTAATGATGCACAAATATAGAAATAAGGAAGGACGTAGCGGTCACTTCGGTCCGTGTGAAGTGGGAGGTCATGAAAGGAAGATTATGTCTATCAAGGAGTGAGAGGGAAGTGAGAAAACTTCATTCAAAATAACATTTTTAACAATGCAAATGACAAAAAAATCTTTGTGTTGCTGTGCTAATAAATTGTAATTAGAGCTGTAGTTTGTTAGTACTGTATACACACAAACGGGACTCTTACCATGTTTTTTTTTAGGATATGTCTCTATATTAATCTGTAATTTGAAAGTTGTTGCCATATATAGAGGCCCAAAAGTGACACAGAAAATACATAAATTAATAAATAAATGACTGGGATTTATTACAAATAAATAAAAAATCTAAATCATAAATAAATAAATACATTTTTAAATTTTTTCCACTTTTTAATTTTTAATTTATTTATTTATTGCTACATTTATTTATTTATTTATTTATTTATTTATTTATTTATTTATTTATCTCTTCCTCTTTATGATAATAAGTGATGCTGTCATACTTTCTTGTCCCTCTTTGCTAAATATATATATGTATTTCTTCATTTATTTCCACTTTTTAATTTTTAATTTATTTATTTATTGCTACATTTATTTATTTATTTATTTATTTATTTATTTATTTATTTATTTATTTATCTCTTCCTCTTTATGATAATATGAATGCTGTCATACTTTCTGGTCCCTCTTTGCTTTCGTGAGAAGTATGTGGGTGTATTATCAGGAACTGGGAAGTGACGTGAATTTATGTCTTTTTGACATTTGGTTGTAGCTCTCAGAAGAACATTTGCCGATTGGAAGAATCAGCACTTTAAAGAGTAACACTGCAGTGATGTACAGGTGTTCTCCAGAGGCCTGTTGGGCGTGGTTACAGGTGCAAGAAAAGATCATTTCTGACCACAACCAGCAGTGCTGATGTGTAAAAATGAAATTAAACATGAAATAAAATAGAACTCAAATAGTCAGATGTTTTTAAAAATAGACAAAAAATTATTAAATTAAAACAAGACAAGAGAAGGCAGGTTTTCTATTTATATATTAAAACAGAAAAAATGTACAGATATACAGATATATTGTAATGTGACAAATTAATCTGTTACTGGCCTTTGTAGGGAAATACTGGGGTTGAGGGAAAATTAGCATATTTTTTTTCAGACCTGCCCTCCTCTACCTGTCCACCAGATGAACTCAGACCTTCCTACTGGTCCCCAATCACCTGACTCTTACTCCCAATCACCTGACTCTTACTCCCGATCACTTGACTCTTACTCCCTAATCAGCCTTGCAGCACATACACCAGTTCATCAGAGCTGCCATGTTCCTTCAGGACTTTGTTTTCGAGCCACCAGAACAAGAACCTGACCTGACCCAGTGCACCTGTCACTACAGGTAGGTTCAGACTTCAAGTTGCCTCATAGTGGCCCCTTAAAGCTGTTTTAATCTTGTCTTCAGAAACCGAGAACTAATCTTTTTCCTCTCCATATTTTTGTATAAACAACTCAAGTTTTTACGTGACAGCAGCACAATATTTAGATGAAACTACAGATATGTGTCCGTGTTGTTTCACGGTGCTTTGGGTTTCTCCCATAGACTGTTTATAAGAAGTGGACGTAGTCACAGTGAGGTCACCCGTTGGTTTGTAGACTGCCATTTTGAAACCTCAAGTTTGGCAATTTGCCTGTCGCCATCTTGGTTTTTGGCCGTCGCCATCTTGGTTTTTGGCCGTCACCATCTTGGTTTTTGCCCGTCGCCATCTTGGTTTTTGGCCGTCGCCATCTTGGATTTGGCCGTCACCATTTTGGTTTTTGCCCGTCGCCATCTTGGTTTTTGGCCGTCGCCATCTTGGTTTTTGCCCGTCACCATCTTGGTTTTTGGCCGTCGCCATCTTGGTTTTTGCCCGTCGCCATCTTGGTTTTTGCCCGTCACCATCTTGGTTTTTGCCCGTCACCATCTTGGTTTTTGCCCGTCACCATCTTGGTTTTTGCCCGTCGCCATCTTGGTTTTTGCCCGTCGCCATCTTGGTTTTTTAGCCGTCGCCATCTTGGTTTTTGCCCGTCGCATCTTGGTTTTTAGCCGTCGCCATCTTGGTTTTTGCCCGTCGCCATCTTGGTTTTTGGCCGTCGCCATCTTGGTTTTTGGCCGTCGCCATCTTGGTTTTTGGCCGTCGCCATCTTGGTTTTTGGCCGTCACCATCTTGGTTTTTGGCCGTCGCCATCTTGGTTTTTGGCCGTCGCCATCTTGGTTTTTGCCCGTCACCATCTTGGTTTTTGGCCGTCGCCATCTTGGTTTTTGCCCGTCGCCATCTTGGTTTTTGCCCGTCACCATCTTGGTTTTTGCCCGTCACCATCTTGGTTTTTGCCCGTCACCATCTTGGTTTTTGGCCGTCGCCATCTTGGTTTTGCCCGTCGCCATCTTGGTTTTTTAGCCGTCGCCATCTTGGTTTTTGCCCGTCGCATCTTGGTTTTTGCCCGTCGCCATCTTGGTTTTTGCCCGTCGCCATCTTGGTTTTTGGCCGTCGCCATCTTGGTTTTTAGCCGTCGCCATCTTGGTTTTTGGCCGTCGCCATCTTGGTTTTTGGCCGTCGCCATCTTGGTTTTTAGCCGTCGCCATCTTGGTTTTTGCCAGTCGCATCTTGGTTTTTGGCCGTCGCCATCTTGGTTTTCGGCCGTCGCCATCTTGGTTGTTGGCCGTCGCCATCTTGGTTTTTGCCCGTCACCATCTTGGCTTTTGGCCGTCGCCATCTTGGCTTTTGGCTGTCGCCATCTTGGTTTTTGGCCGTCGCCATCTTGGCTGTTGGCCGTTGCCATCTTGGCTTTTGGCCGTCGCCATCTTGGTTTTTGGCCGTCGCCATCTTGGCTGTTGGCCGTCGCCATCTTGGTTATTTACAACCAGAAGTGAAACAAGAGGGTGGAGCTAAGAGCAACCGAACGCTGAATAAGACCAAAAATGTTATCATTAACTCTGATGAACTGTAAACACTGTGAAAGGGTTAAAGTTCTAAGACGAAAATACGGACAACTCCAAAACCGGACAACGCCGTGGTAGCGACCTGTCAATCAGAAGGTAGCCCCGCCCTAAAGCATCCCCTGCTTTATGGTCTATCTGACTCTAAATGGGACCATAATTTACTAAATGAACATCATGCTGTATTGAAGAAGACTTGAAACTAGTAATTGAGACCATAAACTCATGTTTACAATGTTTACTGAGGTAATAAATCAAGTGAGAAGTAAGCTAATTTTCTCATAGACTTCTATACAACCAGAGGAGTCGCCTCCTGCTGGCTGGTAGAGAGAATGCAGTTTTAAGGGACTTCAGCGTCGGTTTCACTTTTCAGACACGGAGTTGCCCACTGGTCTCTCCAGTAAAAAATATAAGTCGTCAGTGAGCTGTAGATTGAGAAAACACACAGTCAACAGAATTTTTGTCAGTTTCATTCTCATTCAGCATTTTGATAAAGTAGGATTTTGTTTCTCTTCTCTTCAGTTTTAAATGTAATCCATTTTACGTATCTCATGTTATAATAACCCAGTAAACCTACAGTGCATATGTATTTATCAACCTGGTTTCACTGGAATGCGTATAAATAGCCAGCCCAGTCTCACGGCCAAGCGTGTAATGAGCTAGTTATGTAGTATATAAAGTGAGAAAGACCACTTATGGTGGGCGGGTCCAACAAACACAGGACTTTCAAGTGGGAGACAGGTGTTTTGTTTTGCAAGTTACGTTAGTGACGTTTGTCATGTGACAGTTGCTATGTATAGCAGACCGTTGCTATGTATAACAGACCGTTGCTATGTATAGCAGACCGTTACTATGTATAACAGACCGTTGCTATGTATAACAGACCGTTGCTATGTATAACAGACCGTTGCTATGTATAACAGACAGTTGCTATGTCTTATGCTATGACTTACCAATTACCGTATCATTCATACACCATTTGGTACGACCGGCTGGTATTTACAGAGTTCCCATTTAATATCATGCAAGCCAAAATGAGGAGCGAATAATTAAAGTTACCTTTATTGTTTCCACCAATAAAAGTGCTGCCAACCAAGGAATATGGGGACTCATTGGGTAGAGATGTCTCTGTAAAAAGAAATGAAACATACTGAATATATGCTGTATGTAACCAGAATATTTGGTCAGATGTTGATGAGAGCTCCGTCGTTACCGCTCGTCTTCTCCACGGGAGGAAGATCACATGCAAGATCAGGGATGGTGGAGTACGTGAGATCATTATGGTTTGTTCCAGCTATTAAAACATTGAACAACAAGCATTATTAACCATATTAAAACAACAGAAGACAGTCCCATTCCTCTGCTTTTCTTAAAGCTAGTTGGGGAAATATGTTTATTTTATTATTATTTATTTTTTATTATATAATTATATACCTGGAAATTCTGCCATGCAGTATGTAGCAGTTGGTCCACCTGCTGGTCCACCAAAATAAAAGATGTTGATGTTTAAGGTTCTGTCTTATTGGTTGTAAGATGCAGAAAAATATAAATGCATTTTTTGTGTATGAAGATATAAATGAATGCAAGCACTAATAAGACAGTGTAGAGTTTCGGTCTCGATCATAATAGAAAAGGGAAGTTGTCTCTTCTTATTTCTCACCATTTGTCGGCTGAAACACGAACCCATCCTGTATCTCTTCATAGACGGGGCTAATTTCTCTTCTTCCTGTGAAAAAAGAACATCCTTACATTAGTAATCCACTGAGTAATCACTGATTATCTGCTTTAAAACCTAAAAACTTTAACTCTTTCACAGTGTGTTTTCACTTCATGAAAGTTAATTATAACATTTTTTGGTCGACTAAAGATGTCTTATGTCCGATCGGTTGTACTTAGCTCCATCCTCTCGTGTCACTTCTGGTTGCAAAAGACCAAGATGGTCATGGCCAAAAATATTATTATTATTATTATTATTATTATTATTATTATTATTATTATTATAGTATTTATTATTATGTATATATTTATTGTTGACTGGGGTTTTGTTTTGTAAGTTACGTTTGTTTTTCTGTAGTTGTGTTACGTTATTTCCGTACGTGTTTTATTCAGTTTACTCACTTATCTTAAGTCCAACCATGACGTTTTCTCTTCCCCTAACTAAGCGGTTTTGTTGCCTGAGCCTAACTGCGGACGTTTACGTGGCGTACAAATGATACGCGAAAAGCGACGTACAAAATCCGGGTTGTTATTGTTATTATTATATCTAGTCTATTTATTTATTGTTCATTCATTAACACATCTCATTATATATATATTAATTTATATAGTCTTTCCTCTGATGTGTGTACAGGTTATGGTTGGTTCACCTCGTCTTTTCAACCTGCGAGTAAAGTAGACGATGATGATGATGATGATGACGAGGAGGAAGGAGACAACTATTCCAAACACCAGATCAAGAGGTGGTTGTGGCTCCGCTGGAAGACAAAGTAAGAATCCATAACTTACAACATTTACTCTGTTACAAACACAGCCGAGTGTTATTATATAAACTACAGTATGTTGATGTGTAATTTTAATTTCAGCATAATAACATACACTAGATTCTGTAGCTTAGAGCAGAGGCCTGTACTACGAAGCGAGTTCAACATACCCTGGGTATGTTCTCGTTATCTGGCTTAACCAACCCTAACAAACGAGTTCCCGCTAAACTGTCCTACGAAGGTGGTTATCAACTCGGTAAGTCAACCCAGGGTTTCTCTATCTGGTTATGAGCGCGTTCACGTGAACGGGGCGGGGTTTGCAGCATCTGACCAATCACAGACATGGACAAGTCTACTGTCAGCAGACAGACAGACAGAGCGGCACATTTTACAAAGGAAGAGTAAACTATATTAGACAAATACGAAGAAGTTAAACACTTAATCCAGACTAAAAGTAACACAGTTGAAGCTGCTAAATGCAGGAAGGACAGCTGGCAGAACAAAAAACTCCCTATGTGTGAATGCGTAAATTAACAGACTTATTAATTTAACGGAACACTCAAAAGTCGGATAAAGTCGTCGGGTTATAAATAGCAATAAGAAATTATATTGATGGCTGGATGGACGGTTACACGTTATTATACCCATTATTAAACAAACGGCGTGTATAACTATTTGAACCTTCTGTCAGGTGCGTCCCCGTCTCCTGCGGTGTGAAACGGACTCAAGAGCAAGTAAAAAAATAAATATAAAAATATAATTCAAAGCAGTAAACACCCGCAGCATAAATCAATCTGTCCTTCCTGCATTTGTCAGTTTAAACTGTGTTGTTTTTAGCCTGGTTTATGACTTAAACTTCTTCGTATTTGTGTAATATTACCATACGATCTGCACACTGAGCTCTGATTGGTCAGTAGACGGTGTTTTTCTTCGAGTTGATCTCTTATCTGGAACATAACCTGCTCCGGAGCAGGTTAGCCGTTCAGCGTAAGTTACCATGGAGATCTACCCCGGTAAGAAGTGATCCGCCTTCGTAGGACGGAAAACACAGGGTTAACCCTGAAGTTACCTCGATAACGCCAAATCCTGCTTCGTAGTACAGGCCTCTGATGGTTCTAAGTTCTATTAAGATCTGTTTCATCTTACTCTTCTTCTTCTTTCCAGGTTTCTTCTTCGTCATAGCTATACTAGTCAGAGGTTGTGTTGAGGATACAGTTGTTCCTGCTGCTGATGTTTGTCTCGTTGTAGGCGTAGTTGTGGTTGTTGGTGTCCATGTTGCTGCTGCTGCTGTTGTAGGTGTTGGGGTCGAGGCCGTTGTGTACGAGGCCTTGTTACCTTCAGGGTGAGAAAAAGGACAAAGCACAGAAATGCACTTTACCACAGAAAGTCATGAGCTTGTGACTCATTTAGAGATGAAAAAATGCTGTGTGGTTTTGTGGTGCATCATTTAGCAAAAGTGTTCTCACGACAAAACAATTAACCTTTAAAGCTGCAGTGGGTAGAAATGGAGCAAGCTAATGGACGAATGACAATTTCACACAAATGTCTAACAGGATAAAATGATGACATTTTGGACGTAAACTGCAACGTGACTGGCTGGCGGAGGCATAGAACCACGAGGCGGTAATTTAGTAGTTTAATCAGCACATTCTCACTCCCAGTGCCCCTCGACATCGGAGACCGACGGGTACACCTGTAGCGTTACTTTTGGACGGACCGGGGACGGCGCGTCAATAATATTGTGCCCACATGGTCCCCTTATGTGTATTAGTTGTGTAATTTCTCATAAAACAACCCCAGGTGACCGGTTCTGGTTGCTCAAACCATATCAGGGACATTTTGTCTGATGCAATTAGTGAAACAGTGACTTCCTGTCTCTCACCTGTCTCAGACGACTCGTCTTTGCTCACATTCAGATACGCAGCTGGTTTTTCATCACAGTGGTAAAGTCCAGCGTCGTCAGCCTGCACGTCTGTTATTGTCAACGTCTTTCCATTGGGTGAGTAATGATGCCTGCTTGTATTGTAAACAGTGGTGAGTGTTCCACTGATTTGTCTGAACCACGTTTTAACAGCATCATCAGAAGGGCACGTCAGAGTGAAGTTGGTTCTTTCTACAGCAGAGATTCTGGTTGTTCCTGTAACATATAAAAACATCATCATCATTATCTGTTGTCATGTATTCAGGACAGGCAGAAACGTCCGAGTCTGAGAAGTGAAGCCAATGCTGAAGAGTCTTAAACCTGCATTCTTTCTACCAGCCAGCAGGGGGCGACTCCTCTGATTGTATAGATAGATAGATAGATAGATAGATAGATAGATAGATAGATAGTAACTTTATTGATCCCGAGGGAAATTCAAGTTTCCAGCATCACAGTTCCATAGTGCAAACATATTAGTAAAAATGTCACAGGTGAGTAGTACACATGTTAGTAAAACGACACAAGTAGTAACAAGACACATGTAAGTAATACAGAGTATAAAAACAAAATATGCAATGTGCAGAAGAACTGTTAAAAATGAATATAGTGCAGGGTAAACAACTGAGATACAGGACTATTTAAAGAAAAAGTGAATGTAGTGCAGAAAGTGATATAGTGCTGGATAATAAAATATAGGAGAAACAGATATTAAGAAATGTCAGATATGGAATATAATGCAGGATAAGAACTGAGGTAGAGAAGTTTTTGTAATGTGCAGAATTAAAGTTAAAGTGGCTCAGTCTATTAAAGTGCACTGTGTGCATTAACTGTCCTGCAGACCGTCCTCCTTTCCCCTCCTCCCCACAGAGGTGTTGTACAGTTTGATGGCTCGGGGGACAAAGGATTTCCTGAGTCTGTCTGTGGAGCACTTTGGGAGCAGCAGCTCCCAAAGTGTATGGTTGTATAGAAGTCTATGAGAAAATGAGCCTACTTCTCTCTTGATTTATTACCTCAGTAAACATTGTAAACATGAGTTTATGGTCTCAATCACTAGTTTCAAGTCTTCTTCAATACAGCATGATGTTCATTTAGTAAATTATGGTCCCATTTAGAGTCAGATAGACCATAAAGCAGGGGATGCTTTAGGGCGGGGCTAACTTGTGATTGACAGGTTGCTACCACGGAGTTGTCCGGTCTGGGAGTTGTCCGTGTTTTCTTCTTACAACTTTAACCCTTTCACAGTGTGTTTACACTTCATGAAAGTTAATTATAACCTTTTTGTTCGCCCTAAAAATGTCTAATTCAGCGTTTGGTTGTACTTAGCTCCACCCTCTCGTTTCACTTCTGGTTGCAAAAAACCAAGATGGTGATGAGAACGTGTTGCATATACATCTAAAACACACTACTTCATTAACAGGCAGATGAGTTTCTCACCTCAGTACTCTGACTAGATTGACTATAAATGAAACATTTAGCTCAGAGGTGTGATTCAGAAACAGGAAGAGGAAACAGAAAGCAGAACAACTTGATTAAAGTTGATTAAAGTTACCTTTTGGGATCACCGTCAGCTCCACGGCTGGTTCATTATTACACCAGTATCTTCCAGAGTCTGAGACCTTAGTTCTGCGAATGTACAGTGTCTTATCTGCTTCTGAACCGTATCGTTTGCCCGGGTCATCAATGTGTCTTTTGTGTCCGTCACCATTAACTGTCAGAATATCAACTTTACGTTCATTACTCTCTCTGCTCCACTTCACGTCACCCTCCACAGAGAGAGGACAACGCAGAGAGACTGCGGTCTTTTCCTCGACTACTTCATGGATTATTTCTGCAAAACAAACACATTTTTTTCAACAAGAAAGTATTCATTTCTAATATCGAGCTAGGGCTGTCAAAGTTAACATGATAATAATGCATTAACACAAATTCATTTTAACGCCTCTAATTTCTTTAACGCATTGACACAACTTGCGATTTTTAGGTTGTAGCAGTTCAGTTTTAAAGCTAGAGTGAAGATACTGGTATCATATGAAACTAGAACTAGTTACATTCATTATGAACTTTTTAATCCGCATCTCTACGATTATAAATACATCCCTGACACAAGCAGCAAACACAGAGCGCATCAGAACCTCAGAAGTATTATTGTTACTTTATTCTTAAAGTTAAAGAGCAGAAAATAAAAAGTATTAAAGTATTAACTCCTTACCTGCAGTGACGTTACAGCCCAGAACAAAGGCCAACAGGAAGCTGCAGATATTCGTCTTCATCTTCACACCGACTGAGAGGAGTCAGAGTAACGTCTGATTTTATGCTCTCTGTGGGTGAGAACAGGAAACTATGGCTGGATACGTGTTTCTCTAGAAAAAAAAAAGCCTCTTTCTCAACACATTGCACAAGTTGTTTGGTCTAGAAATGTTTCCTTTAAATCATTTTATTACATATGATATTTCACTAACAGCAAACATGATGCCAGTACCAGTGGTGGAAGAAGTACTCCGATATTAAGTAATAAAACAGTGTAGAAATACTCTGCAATATGTGCATCAAAATATACTTTAAGTACCAAAAGTAAAAGTACTCATTATGCAGGATAATACATTATATTATTACTTTATGATTATTGATGTGTTCATCACTTTAATGTTGCAGCTGGTAAAGGTGGAGCTGATTTTAAGTAGTTTACATACCGCTGGGTAGCTTAATCTATAATAAAACATCATCATTTATTAGCTAATTATATTTTGGATTAATAATCTGAATCTGCTCTCTCCAAAGCCACCAGACTCCATTGAGAAAAACAGTAATTTTACGTCGCAGAACATCGGGGGCTGCTCGTCTGCCGCTGCCTTTAGTTTGTTTGTGTTGACTTTGGTGAATCCGAACTAACCAAAAGTCAGCAACTCCTATATTCTGCCAGGTAAAATTACCTGTTTTGTCAATGGAGTCTGGTGGCTTTGAAGAGAGCATAGATAACGGCTGCAGTTCCCCCGTCAGAAACATAAACTGTATCGCTGTCTGATGGCTAAATATAGCGTACATTTAAACAGATATTGATGTTTTTAAGTGTCTCAAATCCTGTTTCTCCAAACTCCATCTACTGTCATTACTATGGAGAAGTATCTCATACAACCACCACTGAGAAACACCTGAACTATCCCTTTAATAGCGTCAGTGGGCAGTGGGTGGATGTTTCCACTGCTTACTGACGTAGCTTCACTATGGGAGGAGTAAAGATTACGTAGCACAGAGGAAGTACAAGGAGTGTGCGTGTGAGAGAGTGAACGACAGCTCATGTGTCCGCAAAACAAAAGCAGCAGAATGTGTTTTCCGAGCAGAAAATAACTCCAGCTGTTTTTTAATGATGCACAAAAATAGAAATAGAAATAAGGAAGGATGTAGCGGTCACTTCGGTCCGTGTGAAGTGGGAGGTCATGAAAGGAAGATTATATCTATCAAGGAGTGAGAGAGAAGTGAGAAAACTTCATTCAAAATAACATTTTTAACAATGCAAATGACAAAAAAACTTTGTTTTTAGCTATTTTTTTATTAGTAAATTCTACAGTTTTTCACCTTTTTTTTATGACCTTATAATTGAAGGGAATATTCAAGTTTTCGTTCTCGTAAATGTACACATTCTACCATATTTTTTAACCTAAATTGGTCCTAATACGCTGTCGTAGGTTTTAGTGGCCGCAGAAAACAGCTGTTCACATGATGTATTTGTGTGCTGCTGCGCTAATAAATTGTAATTAGAGCTGTAGTTTGTTAGTACTGTATACACACAAACGGGACTCTTACCATGTTTTTTTTAGGATATGTCTCTATATTAATCTGTAATTTGAAAGTTGTTGCCATATATAGAGGCCCAAAAGTGACACAGAAAATACATAAATTAATAAATAAATGACTGGGATTTATTACAAATAAATAAAAAATCTAAATCATAAATAAATAAATACATTTTTAAATTTTTTCCACTTTTTAATTTTTAATTTATTTATTTATTGCTACATTTATTTATTTATTTATTTATTTATTTATTTATTTATTTATTTATTTATCTCTTCCTCTTTATGATAATAAGGGATGCTGTCATACTTTCTTGTCCCTCTTTGCTAAATATATATATGTATTTCTTCATTTATTTCCACTTTTTAATTTTTAATTTATTTATTTATTGCTACATTTATTTATTTATTTATTTATTTATTTATCTCTTCCTCTTTATGATAATAAGGGATGCTGTCATACTTTCTTGTCCCTCTTTGCTAAATATATATATGTATTTCTTCATTTATTTCCACTTTTTAATTTTTTATTTATTTATTTATTGCTACATTTATTTATTTATTTATTTATTTATTTATTTATTTATTTATTTATCTCTTCCTCTTTATGATAATAAGAGATGCTGTCATACTTTCTGGTTCCTCTTTGCTCTCGTGAGAAATATGTGGGTGTATTATCAGGAACTGGGAAGTGACGTGAATTTATGTCTTTTTGACATTTGGTTGTAGTTCTTAGAAGAACATTTGCCGATTGGAAGAATCAGCACTTTAAAGAGTAACACTGCAGTGATGTACAGGTGTTCTCCAGAGGCCTGTGACATCACTGTTGGGCGTGGTTACAGGTACAAGAAAAGCTCATTTCTGACCAAACCCAGCACTGCTGATGTGTAAAAATGAAATTAAACATGAAATAAAATAGAACTCAAATATTCAGATGTTTTTAATAATAAACAAAAAATATTAAATTCAAACAAGACAAGGGAAGGCATGTTTTCTATTTATTTATTAAAACAGAAAAAAATTACAGATATACAGATATATTGTTGCCTTTTGTAGGGAAATACTGGGGTTGAGGGAAAATTAGCATCATTTTTTTCAGACCTGCCCTCCTCTACCTGTCCACCAGATGACCTCAGACCTTCCTACTGGTCCCAATCACCTGACTCTTACTCCCAATCACCTGACTCTTACTCTCAGTCACCTGAAGCTTACTCCCTAATCAGCCCTAAAGCACATACACCAGTTCATCAGAGCTGCCATGTTCCTTCAGTACTTTGTTTTCCAGCCACCAGAACCAGAACCTGACCTGACCCAGTGCACCTGTCACTACAGGTAGGTTCAGGCTTCAAGTTGCCTTATAGTGGCCCCTTAAAGCTGTTTTAATCTGGTCTTCAGAAACCGAGAACTAAACTTTTTCCAAACTCAAGTTTTATTTGACAGCAGCACAATATTTAGATCAAACTACAGATATGTGTCCGTGTTGTTTCACGGTGCTTTGGGTTTCTCCCATAGACTGTTTATAAGAAGTGGACGTAGACACAGTGAGGTCACCTGTTGGTTTGTAGACTGCCATTTTGAAAGTAAATAAAGTTTGGCAATTTGTCTGTCACCATCTTGGTTTTTGGCCGTCGCCATCTTGGTTTTTACCCGTCACCATTTTGGTTTTTGGCCGTCGCCATTTTGGTTTTTGGCTGTCGCCATCTTCGTTTTTGGCCGTCACCATCTTGGTTTTTGCCCGTCACCATTTTGGTTTTTGCCCGTCACCATTTTGGTTTTTGGCTGTCGCCATCTTCGTTTTTGGCCGTCGCCATCTTGGTTTTTGCCCGACGCCATCTTGATTTTTTGCCCGTCACCATCTTGGTTTTTGCCCGTCACCATTTTGGTTTTTGCCCGTCACCATTTTGGTTTTTGGCCGTCGCCATCTTGGTTTTTGGCCGTCGCCATCTTGGTTTTTGCCCGTCGCCATCTTGGTTTTTGCCCGTCGCCATCTTGGTTTTTAGCCGTCGCCATCCCGGTTGTTGGCCGTCGCCATCTTGGTTTTTTGGCCGTCGCCATCTTGGTTCTTGCCCGTCGCCATCTTGGTTTTTGCCCGTCACCATCTTGGTTTTTGCCCGTCACCATTTTGGTTTTTGCCCGTCGCCATCTTGGTTTTTAGCCGTCGCCATCCCGGTTGTTGGCCGTCGCCATCTTGGTTTTTGGCCGACGCCATCTTGGTTTTTGCCCGTCGCCATCTTGGTTTTTGCCCGTCACCATCTTGGTTTTTGCCCGTCACCATTTTGGTTTTTGCCCGTCGCCATCTTGGTTTTTAGCCGTCGCCATCCCGGTTGTTGGCCGTCACCATCTTGGTTTTTGGCCGTCGCCGTCTTGGTTTTTGCCTGTCACCATCTTGGTTTTTGGCCGTCGCCGTCTTGGTTTTTGCCCGTCACCATCTTGGTTTTTGGCCGTCGCCGTCTTCGTTTTTGGCCGTCGCCATCTTGGTTTTTAGCCGTCGCCATCCCAGTTGTTGACCGTCGCCATCTTGGTTTTTGGCCGTCGCCGTCTTGGTTTTTGCCTGTCACCATCTTGGTTTTTGGCCGTCGCCGTCTTGGTTTTTGCCCGTCACCATCTTGGTTTTTGGCCGTCGCCGTCTTCGTTTTTGGCCGTCGCCATCTTGGTTTTTAGCCGTCGCCATCCCAGTTGTTGACCGTCGCCATCTTGGTTTTTGGCCGTCGCCGTCTTGGTTTTTGCCTGTCACCATCTTGGTTTTTGACTGTCGCCATCTTGGTTTTTGGCCGTCGCCATCTTGGTTTTTGGCCGTCACCATCTTGGTTTTTGCCCGTCGCCATCTTGGCTGTTGGCCGTTGCCATCTTGGTTATTTGCAACCAGAAGTGAAACAAGAGGGTGGAGCTAAGAGCAATTGAACGCTGAATAAGACCAACAATGTTATCATTAACTCTGATGAAGTGAAAACACACTGTGAAAGGGTTAAAGTTCTAAGACGAAAACACGGACAACTCCCAGACCGGACAACGCCGTGGTAGCGACCTGTCAATCACAAGGTAGCCCCGCCCTAAAGCATCCCCCACTTTATGGTCTATCTGACTCTAAATGGGACCATAATTTACAAAATGAACATCATGCTGCATTGAAGAAGACTTGAAACTAATGATTTGGACCATAAACTCATGTTTACAATGTTTACTGAGGCAATAAATCAAGAGAGAAGTAGGCTCATTTTTCTCATAGACTTCTATACAACCAGAGGAGTCGCCTCCTGCTGGCTGGTAGAGAGAATGCAGTTTTAAGGGACTTCAGCGTCGGTTTCACTTTTCAGACACGGAGTTGCCCACTGGTCTCTCCAGTAAAAAATATAAGTCGTCAGTGAGCTGTAGATTGAGAAAACACACAGTCAACAGAATTTTTGTCAGTTTCATTCTTATCCAGCATTTTGATAAAGTAGGATTTTGTTTCTCTTATCTTCAGTTTTAAATGTAATCCATTTTATGTATCTCATGTTATAATAACCCAGTAAACCTACAGTGCATATGTATTTAACAAACTGATTTCACTGGAATGCGTATAAATAGCCAGCCCAGTCTCACGGCCAAGCGTGTAATGAGCTAGTTATGTAGTATATAAAGTGAGAAAGACCACTTATGGTGGGCGGGTCCAACAAACACAGAACTTTCAAGTGGGAGACAGGTGTTTTGTTTTGCAAGTTACGTTAGTGACGTTTGTCATGTGACAGTTGCTATGTATAACAGACCGTTGCTATGTATAACAGACAGTTGCTATGTCTTATGCTATGACTTACCAATTACCGTATCATTCATACACCATTTGGTACGAACGGCTGGTATTTACAGAGTTCACATTTAATATCATGCAAGCCAAAATGAGGAGCGAATAATTAAAGTTACCTTTATTGTTTCCACCAATAAAAGTGCTGCCAACCAAGGAATATGGGGACTCATTGGGTAGAGATGTTTCTGTAAAAAGAAATGAAACATACTGAATATATGCTGTATGTAACCAGAATATTTGGTCAGATGTTGATGAGAGCTCCGTCGTTACCGCTCGTCTTCTCCACGGGAGGAAGATCACATGCAAGATCAGGGATGGTGGAGTACGTGAGATCATTATGGTTTGATCCAGCTATTAAAACATTGAACAACAAGCATTATTAACCATATTAAAACAACAGAAGACAGTCCCATTCGTCTGCTTTTCTTTAGACTAGTTGGGGAAATATGTTTATTTTAGTATTATTTATTTTTTATTATATAATTATTTACCTGGAAATTCTGCCATGCAGTATGTAGCAGTTGGTCCACCTGCTGGTCCACCAAAATAAAAGATGTTGATGTTTAAGGTTCTGTCTTATTGGTTGTAAGATGCAGAAAAATATAAATGCATTTTTTGTGTATGAAGATATAAATGAATGCAAGCACTAATAAGTCAGTGTAGAGTTTCGGTCTCGATCATAATAGAAAAGGGAAGTTGTCTCTTCTTATTTCTCACCATTTGTCGGCTGAAACATCAACCCATCCTGTATCTCTTCATAGACGGGGCTAATTTCTCTTGTTCCTGTGAAAAAAGAACATCATTACATTAGTAATCCACTGAGTAATCACTGATTATCTGCTTTAAAACCTGATAACAGATACACAGACAGTGGGCATCCTCAGTGTCTGAGAAGTGAAGTCAATGCTGAAGTGCCTTAAACCTTCATTCTCTCTACCAGCCAGCAGGGGGCGAATCCTCTGGTTGTATAGAAGTCTATGAGAAAATGAGCCTACTTCTCTCTTGATTTATTACCTCAGTAAACATTGTAAACATGAGTTTATGGTCTCAATCACTAGTTTCAAGTCTTCTTCAATACAGCATGATGTTCATTTAGTAAATTATGGTCCCATTTAGAGTCAGATAGACCATAAAGCAGGGGATGCTTTGGTCATGGTGATGGTCAAAAACCAAGATGGTGATGGCCAAAAATATTATTATTATTATTATAGTATTTATTATTATGTATATATTTATTGTTGACTGGTGATTTGTTTTGTAAGTTATGTCAGTGACGCTTGTGACAATTGTCACGTTTTTTTTTTTTTTTTTTTTTCTGTAATTGTGTTACGTTGTTTCCGTATGTGTTGTGCTCAGTTTACTCACTTATCTTAAGCCTCACTATGACGTTTTCTCTTACCCTAACTAAGTGGTTTTGTTGCCTGAGCCTAACTGCGGACGTTTACGTGGCGTACAAATGATACGCGAAAAGTGACGTACAAAAACCGGGATGTTATTATTATATCTAGTCTATTTATATATTGTTCATTCATTAAAACATCTTATTGAATATATTCATTTATATTTATGTTCCTCTGATGTGTGTACAGGTTATGGTTGGTTCACCTCGTCTTTTCAACCTGCGAGTAAAGTAGACGATGAGGATGATGATGATGACGAGGAGGAGGAGGAAGGACACAACTATTCCAAACACCAGATCAAGACGTGGTTGTGGCTCCGCTGGAAGACAAAGTAAGAATCCATAACTTACAACATTAACTGAGTTACAAATGCAGCCGAGTGTTATTATATAAACTACAGTATGTTGATGTGTAATTTTAATTTCAGCATAATTACATACACTAGATTCTGTAGCTTAGAACTGATGGTTCTAAACTTTGATGTTTGTACATATTTTCTGTATTTGTTTCTCAGAAGGTCTTTGTTTCTTTCCTGTAGTCCTACCTGTGTTTGTCATTGTTGTACTTTTTGTTGTTGTTGTTGTTGTTGTTGTTGTTGTTGTAGTAGTTGTTGGTGTTAGTGTCTTGCCTCTGTCTGTGTGGGGTGGAGGAATACAGTATATATTTTACCAGCTCTCTCAGATTAATCAATTTCATTTAATATTAAGAACTGTTTCATCTTACTCTTCTGGTTCTTTCGAGAATTATTGTTTCTCTGTTTCCGTGTTGTAGTCGTATCTGTACTAGTCAGAGGTTGTGTTGAGGATACAGTTGTTCCTGCTGCTGATGTTTGTCTCGTTGTAGGCGTAGTTGTGGTTGTTGGTGTCGATGTTGCTGCTGCTGCTGTTGTAGGTGTTGAGGTTGAGGTTGTTGTGTACGAGGCCTTGTTACCTTCAGGGTGAGAAAATGGACACAGCACAGAAATGCACTTTACCACAGAAAGTCATGAGCTCGTGACTCGTTTAGAGATGGAAAAAGGCTGTGTGGTTTTGTGGTGCATCATTTAGCAAAAGTGTTCTCACGACAAAACAATTAACCTTTAACATTTAAACGTGCAACTTTCATTGACGGTAGCATTAAACCTGTCCTCTTGGTTGAGGTTATTTTTCTGCATTATCTGTTTAAAGGGATAGAGAAGATACACACCGCTCTCATGTCTGTACAGTAAATATGAAGCTACAGCCAGCAGCAGGTTAGCTTAGCATAAAGACTGGAAACGGGGTAAACGGCTAGCCTGGCTCTCAAAGGATTCTCCTACCAGCAGCTCTAAAGCTCACTGATTAACCAACACATTCTCATCCCAACTCGTCACATACTGACGCTTTGTCAGACGCTTTAGGAAAAAACAACATAGTCGGGCTTAAAATTTCTGCGTTTCAACAGTGTAAATGTGACTTGACGTAGTGAACACGGGGTACACACAGCGGTCTCCTGAATGAAAGCCTTGTGTTTGATGGGTTTACATTATAATTAATGTAGGTAATTGTAGTTTAATCAACACATTCTCACTCCCAGTGCCCTTCGGCATCGGAGACCGATGCACGAGGTTCCCCTCTTATTTTACTTTTGGACCAACCAGGGACGGCGTGTCAATATACGCTCGGTACATGCATAGCGTCCTTTCAAAATAAACTTCCGTTTTCACAAGAAGTTAGTTTTAGGCAACACAACCACTTAGGTAGGGTTATGAAACGGTCGTGGTTGACGTTAACTTCATCGCGCCTCTTCATAGCGCTGACCAAACGGCAGTATTTGACGAGATGGGAGTGAGAACGGGTCTGTTTAATATGCACAAAAACCGAAGTGTGAAATGACCCGTTATAGGGAGTTATGGGCTGGCTGAGCCTCGAGGAAGACGACTCTGACTTCTTGTGTCTCACCTTTGATCACATTCAGGTAAAAAGCTGGTTTTCCATCACAGTAGTAAAGTCCAGAGTTACCAAGCTCCACATCTGTTATGGTCAACGTCAGGTCAAAAGGTGAAACATAAAACCCTTTTTGATTTTTTATTTCACCAAAGCCTGAGTTGCTCCATGTTATAATATGTGATCCTCCAACATCATGAGGGCATCTCATAGTGACCCTGGTCTTCTCTGTAACATCAAGTCTGGTTGTTCCTGCACACAACAAACATTCATGTTTTATAAATCACCAAAAACTTATAACACATATTCAGGAAGAAGAGTTTTAGGGGGGAGATCTTTCTCATGAGACTCTAAATGAACAAGAGGACTTGTTTCTTTTATAGTAGTTATAGTATATCGACCCCTTTTCTCTTAGTAAACATGATGACGTATTTTGTGGAGTGGAGGCAGAAAAATTCTCTGAATATGTTAGTTAACGCTGGTTAGCAAGTATTGCTGTACTTTTCTGATCCAGAAATGCAAAAGTATATCAAAAACTTCTCAGCTACAGTACCAGGAAGTAAATATGAAAATAGTTGATGTTAAAGATAAAAATAAAGAACACATTTACATTAGCCAAAGTGTTTCTATTATCACAGTTTAAGACAAATAAAACATTTAGCTCGGAGATGTGATTCAGAAACAGGAAGAGGAAACAGAAAGCTGAACAACTTGATTAAAGTTGATTAAAGTTACCTGATGGGATCACCGTCAGCTCCACAGCTGCTGTACTGTTACACCAGTATCTTCCAGAGTCTGAGATGGTAACTCTGCGAATGTACAGTGTGTTATCTGCTTCTGAACCGTATCGTTTTTGCGGGTCTTGAATGTGTCTTATGTCTCCGTCACCACCAGCTGTCAGAATGTCAACTTTACGTCCATTACTCTCTCTGCTCCACGTCACGTCACCCTTCACAGAGTGAGGACAACGCAGACGGACTGTGGTCTTTTCCTCCACGATTTCATGGATTATTTCTACAAAAGAAGCAACATTTACAATAAATAAGCATCTCTTCTCAGACTGTCAGTATCTCTAATACTGCAAAGAACTCAAAAGTGAGTCATAGGATGAAGCGGTCGAATAGTCTTTTTTTTTTTTTTAGGGCTTTCAGAGATAAAAAGATAACGTATTAACGCAAATTCGTTTTAATGCCACTAATTTCCTAAACGCATTAACGCAACTTGCGATTTTCAGCTTGTAGTGGGCTAGTCACTAATCTAGAGTGAAGATACTGGTATCGTATGAAACTAGAAAAACCTAAAGAATCCATCGGTACCAACCATGTCAAACTGTCATGTCCATTTTCAAAGGGGTCCCTTGACCTCTGACCTCCAGATATGTGAATGTAAATGGGTTCTATGGGTACCCACGAGTTTACAGACATGCCCACTTTATGATAATCACATGCAGTTTGGGGCAAGTCATATCGTCAGCACACTGACACACTGACAGCTGTTGTTGCCTGTTGGGCTGCAGTTTGCCATGTTATGATTTGAGCATATTGTTTTATGCTAAATGCAGTACCTGTGAGGGTTTCTGGACAATATCTGTCATTGTTTTGTGTTGTTAATTAATATCCAATAATAGATATATACATACATTTGCATAAAGCAGCATATTTGTCCACTCCCATGTTGATAAGAGTTTTAAATACTTGACAAATCTCCCTTTAAAGTACATTTTGAACAGAAAAAAAATGTGTGATTAATTTGCGATTAATCACGATTAGAAATTTTAATCGATTAACAGCCCTAGTTTTTCTCTTAGGAAGGTTCCTAACTGAGTGAAATTACCCGGAAGTATCTCAGTAGCAGCCATGATAAGAGCTGGTCGAATCCTCTAAATGCTATGAAAGGAGCTTCAATTCACCTTTATTATCTCCTTTAGCATAGGATACACTGGACCATCCTTTACCAAAGGAAAAAAACAAGATCGTGACGGTCAAATATCAAGACGACAACGCCCGAAAACCAAGATAGTGACGGTCAAAAATCAAGACGACAACGCCCAAAAACCAAGATAGTGAAGGTCAAAAAAACAAAATGGTGAACTCAAGGCTTCAAAACGGCAGTCCACAAACCAATGGTTGACATCACTGTGACTACGTCCACTTCTTATATACAGTCTATGATTAGGACATAATTTTTCGACTATTCGACCACAGCCAGAATCACATTTAACTGTCGAGCGCTCACTGAGATTGAATGTGAACTTGGTGTTCCGACATTAACCAGACTTTCACACAGGAGGGTAATTTCAATGAAGACTGCAGCCACGCTCTTCGAAACAAATTCTAATGATTTTCCTCCAAGTTCTGAACCCAAAGTTCAACTTTTACTTTGACCTCTAAATACGTCGCCGTCTACGATGAATGATGAATGAACCATGTGGCATTTCTACAGACAGGAAGTGGTAATTCAACAATTGATAAATCCATTTTGTGTCAGCCACAGTTTTGTCTTCACAACAAAATAATAACAAAGAAACACGCAAATATCAGAGCAGATGAGTTTAAAATATGGCTGTAATGAGAAATAAAACTTGTAGTTGAATGACTGTTTACTCACTTCCTGAAGAACTTTCTCTGAACACCAACTGACAGTTGACTATTAAATTTCTATTTGAACATTTGGTTGGAGTTTATCTACAAACATCACAAACTCTATGAAATGAAATGACTGTAAACAACACTATTAAAACTGGTGAGACAGAATAGATAAATGTGAAAAGTCCTTACCTGCAGTGACGTTAAAGCCCAGCACTACAGCTAACAGGCAGATATTCACCCTCATCATCACCTACACACAGACTGAAATGACTGAACAGTGACCACAGTTTCTATCTGAAGTGAGAACAGGAACTCTGTCAGCGTGTATATGAGTTGTTCCTCTAACTAAAAAACCTCAATGCCAACTCACATTAATGTCTCTTGTCTTTTTCCTTCTGTGGTTAATGAATGCTGATGTTTTCTCTTATTTGAATATAATTCAACTCCCAGTATGAGACAGTAAACGATCGACTTTCTTTATTAAGTTATTATAATTCTCACTGATGCACTTGATCTAACGGTGTTTATTTCTGTTGTATTACTTGTCTTTGTTAAACTGCTGTCATAGAAGAAGTAACTGTGTTGGAAAACAACATATTTTCACAAACTAATATGTTAACAAACGGACGTCAGCAGACAAAGAGCAACATGATCATCCCGTTAAAGTCACGTTTGTGTAAATATTTACTCTCCTTGTAGCTCCGGTTTGGTCTCCTCCAACTCCTGAGGGAAATATCTTTCTTCTCTTTCTCTTTCGTATCGCCGTTGATTTACTCTAACCATATGAAATTAAAGTAGAATTAACTAGAGTTACCGCCTCGCGTTTGTATGCCTCCGCCAACCAGCCAAGTGTCAGTTTACATCCATGTCTGTAAATGTCATCACTTCATCATTTTATCCTGTTTGACATCTGTGTGAAATTGTCATAATTAGCATATGAATTCTTGAGTTATGGCCAAAAAATGTGTTTTGTGAGGTCACAGTGACCTTTGACCACCAAAATGTAGTCAGTTCATCCTTGAGTTCTTTATTAAGTTATTAATGTTCAGATCTGTTCATGCGAGTCATAATTCTCACTGATGCACTTGATGTGACGGTGTTTATTTCTGTTGTATTACTTGTCTTTATTAAACTGCTGTCATAGAAGAAGTAACTGTGTTGGAAAACAACATATTTTCACCTTATAAACTAATATGTTAACAAACGGACGTCAGCAGACACAGAGCAACATGATCATCCCGTTAAAGTCACGTTTGTGTAAATAAAAGTTCAATATTTACTCTCCTTGTAGCTCCGGTTTGGTCTCCTCCAACTCCTGAGGGAAATATCTTTCTTCTCTTTCTCTTTGGTATCGCCGTTGATTTACTCTAACCATATGAAATAAATAAATAAATGACTTCATCATTTTATCCTGTTAGGCATCTGTGTGAAATTGTCATAATTAGCATTGAATTCTTGAGTTATGGCCAAAAAATGTGTTTTGTAAGGTCACAGTGATCTTTGACCACCAAAATGTAGTCAGTTCATCCTTGAGTTCAGGTGGACGTTTGTGCCAAATTTCGGCAATTTGGGAAATGGAAAAATTAAATGGGTTTTTTGTTAGATGTCTGACATAAGGTCTGTGGTTAACACAAGCTGAAGAGATTTTAACCATTTGTTCTACGACATAAAATATATCAGTAAATATCCCACTGGTGAATTTTGAAGCCTTTATGTGTCTTAAGAAAGGCGTTTCCTAACAGGTGACTAAAGGTGAAGTTTGTCTATAGAGAGCCGAAGTCCCGCCCCTTCCTGTGGACCACCATGGGACCTTATTTCGGAAAAAATATGAACGGTCGTCAACAGAGAGAGATAAATATTTTTTTTTTATCTCATTTGAATTGCCCCATGAATGAAATTAGTTTGTTGCCTAAACCTAACCAAGTCGATCTTATCCTAAACCTAACTAAGTAGTTTTATTTTGAAAAGACTGGAGCGGAAATTGACACATGCGTCACATTCGTAGGAAAAAACACAAAAAATATGTTGTTGAAAGTCGTGCTGAGCGTCACGAAAAAAAAAGAAGGGAAATTTGTGTCTACGTTCACGAATCAAATAGATTAAATTTCATGACTATTTCACGAACATGTCGTGAGACTGTGTTGGTGTGTGCCATTGTTAACCTTATTTTAAGGTATCTTCCTGTAAGTACGCATGAAACAATGTCAAGTATGTTTTTTTTTAGATGTACTAGAGCTCATAAGTCCATGAGAATGACGTTAATACACAGAAAACAGAGCAGAAATCAACTTTATTTTTACACAAGTTCTCAAGAATAGAAATGGGGAAGGATGTGAGTTAAGAGCATTATGAGAGGAGACAGCACGCAAAGAAAAATATATGAGCAACTGAAAATATCGTAGTAGCTGAATGAAAGCAGAAGTGATAAGAGGCAAATAAACACCAGACTATGTAGAAAGAGACTGTCGAGCTGTGCAGGACGACGTCCTCCATGCTGTCAACCAGACTCCTGTGAGGAGACACAAGAGGACAGACACTTCACAACCCCAGATCTCATGGAAAACAGTTTAAAATAAGCATCAATATTAAACTATGAGGCTGCTTGGATTATTTCCTGGGTGGTCAGACATTTTAAAGGTGCAGTGTGTAGGATTTGGGGACATCTTGTGGCGTGGTTGCAGATTGCAACCGACTGAATGCTCCTCCGCTCATCCCTCCATCTCTGAGGAGTTTCGACTTTTTATTTCACATAACTTTAAGGTCATTTTAACACCTGCTGTGACATCACTGGCCAGATGTTCAAGACACACAAACAGCTGTTAACTTTTAACATCTTAAAGGCGAAAACGGCCATTTTTTAAACAACTGATATTATTCTGGAGGCTATGGCAACGGTACATAAAAATGGCCGTCGCTCTGACCGTTAGCTACGATGATTTGAAGGGTTATGTCCGTTCTACTCCTATATTCTATTTCTATGAGGAAAACGCAGAATAACTTTACGTAAGATATCATAGAACTGTCGTATGAGGATAAGTTGACCGTAACAACACAACTATCATATATAAATAACAACCACCATTAGTGGACTTCCTTAGGTAACCTTCCATAACAAGCATAAAGTCAACGTTGAGTTTTTACCTCTGTCGTTTCTGCGTGATGGTGGATCAGAGATCATTTCCTGTTTCTGTTGTACGTTGCTTCTGTTCGTTTAGCTGCAGAAGAGAGAAGATAAACACGAAGATGGGAACAGTATATACAAAATACATATATGGAAATAAGATTGATTGGAATATATTCACATGTCCCTTATGAATTAAAAAGAAAATACCACTAATTTGTGAGGGAAATTTTAGTGTATTAATTTAGATATTTTCCAAAGTAAAAGTCGCAATAAATCGTGATAGCGAATCGCACAACTTCAAAATCTCAATACATATCGAATCGGCACCCAAGTATCGTGATAGTATTGAATGGGGAGACAAGTGTATCGTCCCAGCCCTAAAAAAGCCCTTTTAGGTCACTATATTCACCTTTACTCCAGGTGGTGACAGTGATGCTGATCATGATGATTAAATAGAGGATTCCAACCACCGTACGAACAGACATTGGCCACAGATAAGGAGTCGCTGGAAGAGAAGAAACACTCAGAATCAGAGTTTCATCCATCACCAGTTACAGTCAGTGTTCAGACACTAGTTGGATCAGATATGCAGGCATGTATGTTGATGTGCATTTATACAGACACTCATATTTACATATTGGAATTGAGTTGATGAAAATTTAGCAAACATTCAACATTTAGATGTTTCCTCCTTTTGTTTCTTCATTGTTGTCTGTAGTGTCTGTACCTGTTGGAGTTGTTGCTGCTGCTGTCAATGTTGTTGCTGCTGCTGTCAGAGTTGTTGTAGCTGAGGTCATCACTGGTCCCTTGTTACCTGTTTGGAATAATCAAAATACACATTACAAGGTAGAAGAATGCAGTTTACAATAGCTAACTTAAAGGGGCTATGTGTAGATAACAGAAATCACTTGTTGTTGCTCGCGCTTGTTCTCGCACTACGTAGACGTGAGCGCGCATGACGTCGCATCCGTTGGATTTTCCCGGAAAAAACACTTAAAGTGTTAAGTGGATATTTGATATTTTAAAAGAGAGGAGAAACTCTGTTTCAGAACAACTTTCTTAGAGTGTAATATGTTATCTGATGGGATGACCGTCGGCTCCACGACTGGTTCATTATTACACCAGTATCTTCTGAAGTGGTAACTCTGCCGATGTGCAGTATATCTTGTAATAATCTGTAATGTCCATCGTCACTGTGATTTATGACCACCCAGTATGTCAACTTTACCTCCACGATTTCATGGATTATTTCTACAAAAGAAGCAAAATTTACAATAATAAGCATCTCTTCTCACACTGTCAGCATCTCTAATATTGCTCTAATGAGAGTGAGAACGGGTTGGTTTAATATGTACAAAAACCGAAGTGTGAAATGACCCGTTATAGGGAGTTATGGGCTGGCTGAGCCTCGAGGAAGACGACTCTGACTTCTTGTGTCTCACCTTTGATCACATTCAGGTAAAAAGCTGGTTTTCCATCACAGTAGTAAAGTCCAGAGTTAACGAGCTCCACACTTGTTGCGGTCAACGTCTGGTCAGAAGGTGAAACATAAAACCCTTTTTGATGTTGTATTTCACCAAAGCCTGAGCTGCTCCATGTTATATGTGATCCTCCAACATCATGAGGGCATTTCATATCGACTCTGTTCCCCTCTGTAACATCAAGTCTGGTTGTTCCTGCACACAACAAACATTCATGTTTTATAAAGCACCAAAAACTTATAACACATATTCAGGAAGAAGAGTTTTAGGGTGGAGATCTTTCTACTGAGACTCTAAATGAACAAGAGGACTTGTTTCTTTTATACAATTTATAGTATATAAACCCCTTTTCTGTTAGTAAACATGATGACGTACTTTGTAGAGTGGAGGCAGAATAATTCTCTGAACACGTTAGTTAACGCTGGCTCGCAAGTATTGTTGCCTTGCTTTTTTAAACAATGGCTGAAGAAAATACTAGTTTCTCTCAATATGTACTTTTTTGTTCCAGAAATGCAGAAGTATATCAAAAATTTCTCAGTTACAGTACCAGGAAGTAAATATGAAAATAGTTGTTGTAAAAAATAAAAAAACATATTTACTTTAGCCCAAGTGTTTCTATTATCAGAGTTTAAGACAAATAAAACATTTAGCTCAGAGGTGTGATTCAGAAACAGGAAGATGAAACAGAAAGCAGAACAACTTGATTAAAGTTGATTAAAGTTACCTGATGGGATCACCGTCAGCTCCACAGCTGGTTCATTATTACACCAGTATCTTCCAGAGTCTGAGATGGTAACTTTGCGAATGTGCAGTGTCTTATCTGCTTCTGAACCGTATCGTTTTTGCGGGTCTTGAATGTGTCTTATGTCTCCGTCACCACCAGCTGTCAGAATGTCAACTTTACGTCCATTACTCTCTCTGCTCCACGTCACGTCACCCTCCACAGAGTGAGGACAACGCAGAGAGACTGGGGTCTTTTCCTCCACGATTTCATGGATTATTTCTACAAAAGACACAATTTTCAATAAATAATAAAGTTCACATTTGACTGTTAAAGTCAGTGATTGCACATTAAATATATATGATCTTGTTAACAGAGTGCTGCAGGGATGACAACCAGGAAGTTAGCGTCTCCCTGGTTCCCTCCACAAAAAAGCAAATGTGGATTTTTTCATTGGGTTTTGGAATTATTGCAGAAAACAAGCTAACGTTAGGCTATAAACGTTAGACACTCATATTTACAATATTGGAATTGAGTTGATGAAAATTCAGCAAACATTCAACATTTAGATGTGTTTCCTCCTTTTGTTTCTTCATTGTTGTCTGTAGTGTCTGTACCTGTTGTAGTTGTTGTAGCTGCTGTTAATGTTGCTGTAGTTGCTGTCAGAGTTGTTGCTGCCGCTGTTAATGTTGTTGCTGCTGCTGTTAATGTTGTTGTAGCTGAGGTCGTCACTGGTCCCTTGTTACCTGTGTGGAATAATCAAAATACACATTACAAGGTAGAAGAATGCAGTTTACAATAGCTCACTTAAAGGAGCTATATGTAGATAACAGAAATTGCTTGTTGTAGCTCGCGCTTGTTCTCGCACTACGTAGACGCGAGCGCGCATGACGTCACATCCGTTGGATTTTCCCAGAAAAAACACTTAAAGTGTTAAGTGGATATTTGATATTTAAAAGAGAGGAGAAACTCTGTTTCAGAACAACTTTATTAGAGTGTAATATGTTATCTGATGGGATGACCGTCGGCTCCACGACTGGTTCATTATTACACCAGTATCTTCTGAAGTGGTAACTCTGCCGATGTGCAGTGTATGATGTAATAATCTGTAATCCATCGTCACTGTGACTTATGACCACCCAGTATGTCAACTTTACCTCCACGATTTCATAGATTATTTCTACAAAAGAAGCAAAATTTACAATAATAAGCATCTCTTCTCAGACTGTCAGCATCTATAATATTGCTCTAATATATTATAGATTTTTTTTACGTAACTTGCGTACTTAAAGGTGCTAAATGTGAGATTGGGAGCACTCTATTGCCTCCACATGGCTCTCAACATGGCTAGTTGAATGCCTGGTTCATCACATACTGTCGTTGGGAGTGAGAACAGGTTGGTTTAATATGCACAAAAACCGAAGTGTGAAATGACCCGTTATAGGGAGTTATGGGCTGGCTGAGCCTCGAGGAAGACGACTCTGACTTCTTGTGTCTCACCTTCGATCACATTCAGGTAAAAAGCTGGTTTTCCATCACAGTAGTAAAGTCCAGAGTTACCAAGCTCCACTTTTGTTACGGTCAACGTCTGGTCAAGAGATGAAACATAAAACCCTTTTTGATATTTTATTTCACCAAAGCCTGAGCTGCTCCATGTTATAATATGTGATCCTCCAACATCATGAGGGCATGTCAGATTGACGCTGTTCCCCTCTGTAACATCAAGTCTGGTTGTTCCTGCACACAACAAACATTCATGTTTTATAAATCACCAAAAACTTATAACACATATTCAGGAAGAAGAGTTTTAGGGTGGAGATCTTTCTCATGAGACTCTAAATGAACAAGAGGACTTGTTTCTTTTATAGTATTTATAGTATATCGACCCCTTTTCTGTTAGTAAACATGATGACGTATTTTGTGGAGTGGAGGAAGATTAATTCTCTGAACACGTTAGTAAACGCTGGCTGGCAAGTTTTGTTGCCTTGCTTTTTTAAACAATGGCTGAAGAAAATACTAGTTTCTCTCAATATGTACTTTTCTGATCCAGAAATACAGAAGTACATCAAAAACTTCTCAGCTACAGAACCAGGAAGTAAATATGAAAATAGCTGATGTTAAAGGTAAAAATAAAGAACACATTTACATTAGCCAAAGTGTTTCTATTATCAGAGTTTAAGACAAATAAAACATTTAGCTCAGAGTCGTGATTCAGAAACAGGAAGAGGAAACAGAAAGCTGAACAACTTGATTAAAGTTGATTAAAGTTACCTGATGGGATCACCGTCAGCTCCAAAGCTGGTTCATTATTACACCAGTATCTTCCAGAGTCTGAGATGGTAACTCTGCGAATGTGCAGTGACTTATCTGCTTCTGAACCGTATCGTCTTTGCGGGTCTTGAATGTGTCTTATGTCTCCGCCACCAACAGTTGTCAGTATGTCAACTTTACGTCCATTACTCTCTCTGCTCCACGTCACGTCACCCTCCACAGAGTGAGGACAACGCAGAGAGACTGAGGTCTTTACCTCCACGATTTCATGGATTATTTCTACAAAAGACACACAATTTTCAATAAACTGTTAAATGCAGTGATTGCACATTAAATATATATGATCTTGTTAACAGAGTGCTGCAGGGATGACAACCAGGAAGTTAACGTCTCCCTGGTTCCCTCGACAAAAAAGCAAATGTGGATTTTTTCATTGGGTTTTGGATTATTGCAGAAAACAAGCTAACGTTAGGCTATAAACGAACACCACGGTCGCATGAACGTGAGTATACACAACGAGGCTGTAAAGGAGGACGTTTAGTAGTATCATTTAGACACTTGTTAGCAACCGTCTTTTTTAAAGACACATAAAGGCTTCAAAATTCACCAGTGGGTTATTTACTGACGTATTTTATATCGTAGAACAAAACGTTAAAATCTCTTCAGCTTGTGTTAACCACAGATCTTATTTCAGACATCTAACTAAAAACTCATTGACTTCCAGACGCGGGAACAGGAAGTGTTAAAATGTTAGCTCATTTCTGGGTTTTAGGACTCATTCCTGCAGCACTCTATAGAGTTGTGATGTCCCATGAAACGGTTGTGACAATTGTTTAGAGAAAGTTAAGAAAGATTAGCCAAAGCGATTGCAGAAAAACTGTGAATAAAGTTCAGTTCAGTCCTGTTGAGTTTCAGGATGTGAGCCGGTTATATTGAGAAGATGATGTAACCAATAAGAAACAGGTGAAGAGAAAGTGATTAATATGAAAAGTTCTTACCTGCAGTGACGTTACAGCCCAGAATAAAGGCCAACAGGCAGCTGAAGATCTTCACCCTCATCTTCATACAGACTGAGATGATTCAGAATAACGTCCGACTTCAACTTGTATTTATGATGAGAACAGGAACTGTGTGGTTACATGTGTGTCTCAAACAAAAATACATTCTCAAAACACCTCTCTTTGTGGTCGATGAGCACTGAGGTTTCTTTTTGGTGTTTGAATTCATGCATCTTTCACCAACAACAAATCCTGTGTGGGTCCTGGAAAGTATTGTGTGTTTTTTCCACCCAAAGTAAAAGTTTAACTGGTCAGTTCCCAGTGTGATATATCATATATCATATATCACATATCATATATCACATATCATATATCATATGCAAATATTTTCTGTGGCACGGTGTGTTTTATGGGAAACGTAATGCTGTCTGAATTAGGTTTCTTTCAACATGTCATGCAAAATATTAACTGGTGAAACGTCTCAGTGGATATCCCTGCAATAATATTATTGTAAGTTTAGTCAACTAGAAGTTTGTTAATATTTGGAAAAGATGGTGGTCGTTAATGTTGATCTTTGCAGCTCTGATGTATTAACAGAAATTAATTATTTTTTATTGTTTCAGAGGTTTCTTTTCCTTTAACACACTGAAATTAAACTGAAAGCAGTTAGTAAACGCTTAAAGAACACAGAAATACCCTCGTTTGCACAGCAGACCACAAGAAAGTAGGCGGTTTATTTAGGTTAGAAAACATATACTTTGTTAAAGGAACAGTGTGTAGCAATGCGGGGGATCTATTAGCAGAAATGAAACATAATATTCATGCATTGACTAGTCAAAACTGAATAATATAGAATTACAAAATAGAATTACAGATATCTAAAATTAGAGTTTTGACTAGGCAAAATGACGTTGCAGATATCTGTGATGAATATCCAGTCTAGCTAATAGATATTAAAATGGCTTGCCACAGGTATTCAGTTGGTTGCAATCTGCAACCTCACCACTAGATGCCACAAAAATCCTACACACTGGACCTTTAATGGACTAGTTTGGAAAACACACTCATGTGCTTTCTTTTTCAACAATAAAATGATAAAGTACAATGCATGTTTTTAGCCTAGCTCAGCATAAAGACATCTTGAAGTGGACTTTTATCCATTTAAAAACAAGCTACAATGCAGAAAGAAGAAGTCCAAGCTGCTGCTGGTGTTTCTGCATGTCCTCATACGCCCCTCACTGGAGTTATGCAACAACTCTTGTTTGTCGAGCTGCAGAAGAGAGAAGATAAACACGGAGATGTGAAACATTTTTATGTAACCGTGTGTAACTTTTCAGTCAATGACAACATTTAAAGCAACATGTTTATGGTTTAGTTACTACACATGACTTCCAACTTTTTGTCTCCCATGTTAAATCCAGCGTGGTAAACACTATACATCCAGTAAAGGATGGAAACACTTTGGGTTTCACACATTGCAGGAAAAGCAGAGCTAGACATCACGGCTAAAGCTGCATGCTAACTCTGTCACGGACAGGAAACGTTATCGTATCGCGGTAACGTGCGGTCGAGCCGGCCGTCGCTCTCGTCTCCGTGGTCAAATGGGCCGACGCTACAACTGTAGAGCACCCATATACTGACATTTCTGTTAAATGCATTGAAACGGCCCCGATGGAGCTGACCATGGATGGATAAAGAGAACGGAGCTGACGGGAGAGCTAGAGACGGACTTGGAGAAGTTAGAGGAAGTAGACACGTGCGACTAAGTCCGCTTTTCAAAATAAGGTGTTAACAAAGAGAACTGTAAATACAAAATACATCTATGGAAATAAGATTGATTGGATTATATTCACCAGAAGTATAAAACATTACATGTCCCTTATAAATTAAAAAGAAAATACCACTTATTTGTGAGGGAAATGTCTTTATTCTTTGATTTTTGGGTTGCTGGAAAAAATGTAATAAATAATCCCCGACAATGACTGATATATTTTCAGGACATCTCTGACTACATACATGCTGAAAATGTATGTAAAGTGTATGATTCAACTTTTTCCCATGGTCTAGTGTTAAAAAACATAAATCAAAATACTTCAAAATCTCAATACATATCTAATCGGCACCCAAGTATCGTGATAGCATTGAATGGGGAGATAGGTGTATCGTCCCAGACCTTAAAAAGCCCTTTAAAGTCACTATATTCACCTTTACTCCAGGTGGTGACAGTGATGCTGATCATGATGATTAAATAGAGGATTCCAACCACCATACGAACACACATTGGCCACAGATAAGGAGTCGCTGGAAGAGAAGAAACACTCAGAATCAGAGTTTCATCCATCAGCAGTTACAGTCAGTGTTCAGACACTGGTTGGATCAGATATGCAGGCATGTATGTTGTTGTGCATTTATACAGACACTCATATTTACATATTGGAATTGAGTCGATGTACCTGCAAGTGAAAATGTATCTGTGATGATTCTGTTAGTTTTGGTTTTGTTTTTAGTTTCTTTTGTGTTTTGCTCTCTCTGTCTCCCCCTCCCATCTCTGTCTTTTTCTCCTGGCAGGGGATGTGGCTGTCTCCTCCCAAAGCAGCAACGAGGCACACCAGGTTTTCAATCAGATGATCAACCTCTCCATAAAAGCCTGGTCTTCACTCCACTACTCGTGTTCATTCTCTCCTCGCCACGAGCCGGCCAGCTCCCTGCCCCCCCCCCGCCTGCGTTTTTTCCTCTCAGTTGGAAAATAAACTCTGTTTTAATTTTTTACTTACCTTTGTCCGTCTCTGCTTTGGGGACCAAACAAAACTGAAACCTAACATGCTCAAACCATATCAGAGACATTTTGTGTGATGCAAACAGTGAAGCAGTGACTTCCTGTCTCTCACCTGTCTCGGAGGACTCGTCTTTGCTCACATTCAGATACGCAGCTGGTTTTTCATCACAGTGGTAAAGTCCAGCGTCGTCAGCCTGCACGTCTGTTATTGTCAACGTCTTTCCATTGGGTGAGTAATGATGCCTGCTTGTATTGTAATCAGTGGTGAGTGTTCCACTGATTTTTCTGATCCACGTTTGAACAGCATCATCAGAAGGGCACGTCAGAGTGACGCTGGCTCTTTCTACAGCAGAGATTCTGGTTGTTCCTGTAACATATAAAAACATCATGATCATTATCTGTTGTCATGTATTCAGGACAGGCAGAAACGTCCGGGTCTGAGAAGTGAAGCCAATGCTGAAGTACCTTAAACCTGCATTCTCTCTAACAGCCAGCAGGGGGCGACTCCTCTGGTTGCAAAAAGAAGTCTGATTGTATAGAAGTCTAAGAGAAAATGAGCCTACTTCTCACTTGATTTATTACCTCAGTAAACATTGTAAACATGAGTTTATGGTCTCAATCACTAGTTTCAAGTCTTCTTCAATACAGCATGATGTTCATTTAGTAAATTATGGTCCCATTTAGAGTCAGATAGACCATAAAGCAGGGGATGCTTTAGGGCGGGGCTAACTTGTGATTGACAGGTCGCTACCACGGCGTTGTCCGGTCTGGGAGTTGTCTGTGTTTTCATCTTAGAACTTTAACCCTTTCACAGTGTGTTTTCACTTCATGAAAGTTAATTATAACCTTTTTGGACGCCTAAAATTTATTATTCAGCGTTTGGTTGTACTTAGCTCCACACTCTCCTGTCACATCTGGTTGCAAAAAAAAAGATGGCGATGCCGTTTGTGTCCTGTGTTCACAATGTTCAGTTTCATTTTCACTATACAATCATTTTATTTTTATACCCAACCCTGTAATTCTTTCCTAAACCTATTATAGTGGTTTTGACACCAAAAATAGCGTGACACCAGGGGGCGTGACAAAGCGGCGGTATGTGACAAGTTATGATTAGAACATGTTGCATATACATCTAAAATACACTACTTCATTAACAGGCAGATGATTTTCTCACCTCAGTACTAGATTTACTATAAATGAAACATTTAGCTCAGAGGTGTGATTCAGAAACAGGAAGAGGAAACAGAAAGCAGAACAACTTGATTAAAGTTGATTAAAGTTACCTTTTGGGATCACCGTCAGCTCCACGGCTGGTTCATTATTACACCAGTATCTTCCAGAGAGTGAGACCTCAGCTTTCTTAATGTACAGTGACTTATCTGCCAATGAACCGTATCGTTTGCCTGGGTCATCAATGAGTCTTTTGTGTCCGTCACCATCAGCTGTCAGAATATCAACTTTACGTTCATTACTCTCTCTGCTCCACGTCACCTCACCCTCCACAGAGTGAGGACAACGCAGAGAGACTGAGGTCTTTTCCTCCACGATTTCATGGATTATTTCTACAAAAGACACAATTTTCAATAAATAATAAAGTTCACATTTGACTGTCAAAGTCAGTGATTGCACATTAAATATATATGATCTTGTTAACAGAGTGCTGCAGGGATGACAACCAGGAAGTTAACGTCTCCCTGGTTCCCTCCACAAAAAAGCCAATGTGGATTTTTTCATGGAGTTTTGGATTATTGAAGAAAACAAGCTAACGATAGGCTACAAACGAACACCACGGTCCCATGAACGTGAGTATACACAACGAGGCTGTAGAAGAGGACGTTTAGACGTCTCATTTAGACACTTGTTAGCAACCGTCTTTTTTAAAAACACATAAAGGCTTCAAAATTCACCAGTGGGATATTTACTAACGTATTTTATATAGAACAAAATTTGACGAGATGGGAGTGAGAACGGGTTAGTTAAATATGCACAAAAAACGAAGTGTGAAATGACCCGTTATAGGGAGTTATGGGCTGGCTGAGCCTCGAGGAAGACGACTCTGACTTCTTGTGTCTCACCTTTGATCACATTCAGGTAAAAAGCTGGTTTTCCATCACAGTAGTAAAGTCCAGAGTTACCAAGCTCCAAATCTGTTATGATCAACGTCTGGTCAAGAGGTGAAACATAAAACCCTTTTTGATGTTGTATTTCACCAAAGCCTGAGCTGCTCCATGTTATAATATGTGATCCTCCAACATCATGAGGGCATTTCATAATGACGTTGTTCCCCTCTGTAGCATCAAGTCTGGTTGTTCCTGCACACAACAAACATTCATGTTTTATAAATCACCAAAAACTCATAACACATATTCAGGAAGAAGAGTTTTAGGGTGGAGATCTTTCTCATGAGACTCTAAATGAACAAGAGGACTTGTTTCTTTTATAGTAGTTATAGTATATCGACCCCTTTTCTCTTAGTAAACATGATGACGTATTTTGTGGAGTGGAGGCAGAATAATTCTCTGAACACGTTAGTAAACGCTGGCTGGCAAGTATTGTTGCCTTGCTTTTTTAAACAATGGCTGAAGAAAATACTAGTTTCTCTCAATATGTACTTTTTTGTTCCAGAAATGCAGAAGTACATCAAAAACTTCTCAGCTACAGTACCAGGAAGTAAATATGAAAATAGTTGTTGTTAAAGGTAAACAATAAAAGAACACATTTACATTAGCCAAAGTGTTTCTATTATCAGAGTTTAAGACAAATGAAACATTTAGCTCAGAGATGTGATTCAGAAACAGGAAGAGGAAACAGAAAGCTGAACAACTTTATTAAAGTTGATTAAAGTTACCTGATGGGATCACCGTCAGCTCCAAAGCTGGTTCATTATTACACCAGTATCTTCCAGAGACTGAGATGGTAACTCTGCGAATGTGCAGTGACTTATCTGCTTCTGAACCGTATCGTCTTTGCGGGTCTTGAATGTGTCTTATGTCTCCGTCACCACCAGCTGTCAGAATGTCAACTTTACGTCCATTACTCTCTCTGCTCCACGTCACGTCACCCTCCACAGAGTGAGGACAACGCAGAGAGACTGAGGTCTTTTCCTCCACGATTTCATGGATTATTTCTACAAAAAACACAATTTTCAATAAATAATAAAGTTCACATTTGACTGTTAAAGTCAGTGATTGCACATTAAATATATATGATCTTGTTAACAGAGTGCTGCAGGGATGACAACCAGGAAGTCAGCGTCTCCCTGGTTCCCTCGACAAAAAAGCCAATGTGGATTTTTTCATTGGGTTTTGGATTATTGAAGAAAACAAGCTAACGTTAGGCTATAAACGAACACCACGGTCGCATGAACGTGAGTATACACAACGAGGCTGTAAAGGAGGATGTTTAGACGTCTCATTTAGACACTTGTTAGCAACCGTCTTTTTCAAAGACACATAAAGGCTTCAAAATTCACCAGTGGGTTATTTACTGACGTATTTTATATAGAACAAAACGTTAAAATCTCCTCAGCTTGTGTTAACCACAGATCTTATTTCAGGCATATTACTAAAAACTCATTGACTTCCAGACGCGGGAACAGGAAGTGTTAAAATGTTAGCTCATTTCTGGGTTTTAGGACTCATTCCTGCAGCACTCTATAGAGTTGTGATGTCCCATGAAACAGTTGTGACAATTGTTAAGAGAAAGTTAAGAAAAATGAGCCAAAGCGATTGCGGAAAAAACTGTGAATAAAGTTAATTTCAGTCCTGTTGAGTTTCAGGATGTGAGCCGGTTATATTGAGAAGATGATGTAACCATTAAGAAACAGGTGAAGAGAAAGTGATTAATATGAAAAGTTCTTACCTGCAGTGACGTTACAGCCCAGAATAAAGGCCAACAGGCAGCTGAAGATCTTCACCCTCATCTTCATACAGACTGAGATGATTCAGAATAACGTCCGACTTCAACTTGTATTTATGATGAGAACAGGAACTGTGTGGTTACATGTGTGTCTCAAACAAAAATACATTCTCAAAACACCTCTCTTTGTGGTCGATGAGCACTGAGGTTTCTTTTTAGTGTTTGAATTCATGCATCTTTCACCAACAACAAATCCTGTGTGGGTACTGGAAAGTATTGTGTGTTTTTTTCACCCACAGTAAAAGTTTAACTGGTCAGTTCCCAGTGTGATATATCATATATCATATATCATATGCAAATATTTTCTGTTGGCACGGTGTGTTTTATGGGAAACATAATACTGTCTGGATTAGGTTTCCTTCAACATGTCATGCAAAATATTAACTGGTGAAACGTCTCAGTGGATATCCCTGCAATAATATTATTGTAAGTTTAGTCAACTAGAAGTTTGTTAATGTTTGGAAAAGATGGTGGTCGTTAATGTTGATCTTTGCAGCTCTGATGTATTAACAGAAATTAATTATTTTTTATTGTTTCAGAGGTTTCTTTTCCTTTAACACACTGAAATTAAACTGAAAGCAGTTAGTAAACGCTTAAAGAACACAAAAATACCCTCGTTTGCACAGCAGACCACAAGAAAGTAGGCGGTTTATTTAGGTTAGGAAACATATACTTTGTTAAAGGAACAGTGTGTAGCAATACGGGGGATCTATTAACAGAAATGAAACATAATATTCATGCATTGACTAGTCAAAACTGAATAATATAGAATTACAAAATAGAATTACAGATACTTTGAATTAGAGTTTTGACTAAGCAAAATGACGTTGCAGATATCTGTGATGAATATCCAGTCTAGCTAATAGATATTAAAATGGCTTGCCACAGGTATTCAGTTGGTTGCAATTTGCAACCAACTCCACTAGATGCCACAAAAATCCTACACACTGGACCCTTTAATGGAATGGTTTGGAAAACACACTCATGTGCTTTCTTTTTCAACAATAAAATGAGAAAGTACAATGCATGTTTTTAGCCTAGCTTAGCATAAAGACATCTTGAAGTGGACTTTTATCCTTTTAAAAACAAGCTTCAATGCAGAAAGAAGAAGTCCAAGCTGCTGCTGGTGTTTCACCATGTCCTCATACGCCCCTCACTGGAGTTATGCAACAACCCCCCCCCCTCTCCACCAGACACATTAAGACTAAAAATAATAATCCCAGCAGCAAGGGAGGTTTCTTTAACCAATCACAGCGTCGACTGGTTTATTTGTGTAAACCAGCTTCTTTTATTTCGTGTATAATCTGACATAATGTAGTGTTACTTTCCCAATGCTTGAATCAACATGACTTTCTTCAAAACTGTTTTTTTTTGCTCAGATAAACCGTGATTGGCTAGTGCGCATGTCAATAACACATGCCCACGTTTCTATTGGTTGATTGTTCCTGTCCATCAAAATGCGCTGTTTCGATTGGGCCAAATCACCTTTAAACCCCTCTGCTTTGCATCGCCCACAACAATAGGCTCTCCAATCGCACTCTCCGAATCATCCCATTGGTTGTGCGTCTTGTCAATCACGTCATTCGTTGCTGTGATTGGCTGCTCTGTCACAAATGGGCGGCATCTTTCAGGAAAATGCGTTTCCTTCCTTTATTTCGTGTGTAATCTGACATAACGTAGTGTTACTTTCACAATGCTTGAATCAACGTGCCTCTTTTTTATTTATTTTTTTTTATTTCAAACGTTCAATACAATTTAATCACATGTTCAGATGTTTCATTACAGTTCTGCAAACATGTCTTACAGTGTAAAAATAATATAAAAATAAATTGTAAATTATACAACAAATAAACTGTAAAGAAAGGAAAAAGAGGAATAAAAACAAAAACAAATAAAAAACGTAACTTTCTTCAAAACTGTTTTTGACTCAGATAAACCGTGATTGGCTAGTGCGCATGTCAATAAAACATGCCCACGTTTCTATTGGTTGATTGTTCCTGTCCATCAAAAAAACCTCAATGCCAACTCACATTAATGTCTCTGTCTTTTTCCTTCTGTGGTTAATGAATGCTGATGTTTTCTCTTATTTGAATATAATTCAACTCCCAGTATGACACAGTAAACGATCGACTTTCTTTATTAAGTTATTAATGTTCAGATCTGTTCATGCGAGTCATAATTCTCACTGATGCACTTGATGTGACTGTTTATTTCTGTTGTATTACTTGTCTTTATTAAACTGCTGTCATAGAAGAAGTAACTGTGTTGGAAAACAACATATTTTCACCTTATAAACTATTATGTTAACAAACGGACGTCAGCAGAAACAGAGCAACATGATCATCCCGTTAAAGTCACGTTTGTGTAAATAAAAGTTCAATATTTACTCTCCTTGTAGCTCCGGTTTGGTCTCCTCCAACTCCTGAGGGAAATATCTTTCTTCTCTTTCTCTTTGGTATCGCCGTTGATTTACTCTAACCATATGAAATAAATAAATAAATGACTTCATCATTTTATCCTGTTAGACATCTGTGTGAAATTGTCATAATTAGCATTGAATTCTTGAGTTATGGCCAAAAAATGTGTTTTGTAAGGTCACAGTGATCTTTGACCACCAAAATGTAGTCAGTTCATCCTTGATTTCAGGTGGACGTTTGTGCCAAATTTAGGCTATTTAGGAAATCGAAAAATTAAATGGGTTTTTAGTTAGATGTCTGACATAAGGTCTGTGGTTAACACAAGCTGAAGAGATTTTAATGTTTTGTTCTACGACATAAAATACGTCCAACTCGTGAATTTTGAAGCCTTTATGTGTCTTAAGAAAGGCGTTTCCTAACAAGTGGCTAAAGGTGAAGTTTGTTTATAGAGAGCCAAAGTCCCGCCCCTTCCTGTGGACCACCATGGGACCTTATTTCGGAAAAAATATGAACAGTCGTCAACGGAGAGAGACAAATATTTTTTTTTATCTCATTTGAATTGCGCCATGAATGAAAGTAGTTTGTTGCCTAAACCTAACCAAGTCGATCTTTTCCTAAACCTAACTGAGTAGTTTTATTTTGAAAAGACTGGAGAGGAAATTTACACATTCTTAGGAAAACACACAAAAAAAACGTTGTTGAAAGTCGTGTTGAGCGTCACGAAAAAAAAAGAAGGGAAATTTGTGTCTACGTTCATGAATCAAATAGATTAAATTTCATTACTATTTCACGAACATGTCGTGAGACTGTGTTGGTGTTGTGCCATTGTTAACCTTATTTTAAGGTATCTTGCTGTAATTACGCATGAAACAATGTTAAGTATGTTTTTTTTAGATGTACTAGAGCTCATAAGTTCATGAAAACGACGTTAATACACAGAACACAGAGCAGAAATCAACTTTATTTTTACACAAGTTCTCAAGAATAGAAATGGGGAGGGATGTGAGTTAAGAGCATTATTAGAGGAGACAGCACGCAAAGAAAAATAAATGAGCTACTGAAAATGTCGTAGCAGCTGAATGAAAGCAGAAGTGATAAGAGGCAAATAAACACCAGACTATGTAGAAAGAGACTGTCGAGCTGTGCAGGACGACGTCCTCCATGCTGTCAACCAGACTCCTGTGAGGAGACACAAGAGGACAGAAAACAGTTTAAAATAAGCATCAATATTAAACTATGAGGCTGTTTGGATTATTTCCTGGGTGCTCAGAGAATTTAAAGGTGCACTGTGTAGGATTTGGGGACATCTTGTGGCGTGGTTGCAGATTGCAACCGACTGAATACTCCTCCGCTCACTCCTCCATCTCTGAGGAGTTTGGACTTTTTATTTCACATAACTTTAAGGTCATTTTAACACCTGCTGTGACATCACTGGCCAGATGTTCAAGACACACAAACAGCTATTAACTTTTAACATCTTAAAGGCGAAAACGGCCATTTTTTTTAAACCACTGATATTATTCTGGAAGCTATGGCAACGGTATACAAAAATGGCCGCCGCTCTGACCGTTCTGCTACGATGATTTGAAGGCTTATGTCCGTTCTACTCCTATATTCTATTTCTATGAGGAAAACGCAGAATAACTTTACGTAAGATATCATACGAACAGTTGTATGAGGATAAGTTGACCGTAACAACACAACTATCATATATGAATAACAACCACCATTAGCGGACTTTCTTAGGTAACCTTACATAACAAGCATTAAGTCAACGTTGAGTTTTTACCTCTGTCGTTTCTGCGTGATGGAGGATCAGAGATCATTTCCTGTTTCTGTTGTACGTTGCTTCTGTTCGTCGAGCTGCAGAAGAGAGAAGATAAACACGAAGATGAGAACTGTATATACAAAATACATATATGGAAATAAGATTGATTGGAATATATTCACATGTCCCTTATAAATTAAAAAGAAAATACCACTAATTTGTGAGGGAAATTTTAGTGTATTAATTTAGATATTTTCCAAAGTAAAAGTCGCAATAAATTGTGATAGCGAATCGCAATACTTCAAAATCTCAATACATATCGAATCGGCACCCAAGTATTGTGATAGTATTGAATGGGGAGATAAGTGTATCGTCCCAGACCTTAAAATAGCCCTTTAAGGTCAGACTATATTCACCTGCTCTCCAGGTGGTGACAGTGATGCTGATCATGATGATTAAATAGAGGATTCCAACCACCATACGAAAACACCACAGATAAGGAGTCGCTGGAAGAGAAGAAACACTCAGAATCAGAGTTTCATCCATCACCAGTTACAGTCAGTGTTCAGACACTGGTTGGATCAGATATGCAGGCATGTATGTTGATGTGCATTTATACAGACACTCATATTTACATATTGGAATTGAGTTGATGAAAATTTAGCAAACATTCAACATTTAGAAGTGTTTCATCTTTTTGTTTCTGTGTTTCTTCATCGTAGTCTGTAGTGTCTGTACCTGTTTCTGTCACAGTTGTTGTAGTTGAGGTCATCACTGGTGTCTTGTCACCTGCTGTGTGGAATAATCAAAATATATATTACAAAGTAGAAGAAATCAATCTGTATGTATTCCACGTAATTGTGAACCGGGAAGTATAGATAGTGGCGAACTTGTGTAGGGGGAGGTCGGGGGGGATGAGTGTGTCAAAAAACACCAGACTTTACACCTGCTGTTCATGTCCCGTGTGAAACCACAAGTCAAATTTGATTTATTTGTCACGTAACTTCCGTACTTAAGTTACAACACTTCCAGAGTTATTTTAATCCAAACCACGACCTTTTCCTAAACCTAACTAAGTAGTTTTATTTTGAAACGAGTGGAGCGAAATTGTTGGATATTCGTAGGAAAACGGACATAAATACGTTGTTTAAAGTCGTGCTGAGCAACATTGGCCACAGATAAGAAGTCACTGGAAGACAAGAAACACTCAGAGTTTCATCCATCACCAGTTACAATCAGTGTTCAGACACTGGTTGGATCAGATATGCAGGCATGTATGTTGATGTGCATTTATACAGACACTCATATTTACAATATTGGAATTGAGTTGATGAAAATTTAGCAAACATTCAATATTTAGATGTGTTTCATCCTTTTGTTTCTTCATTGAAGTCTGTAGTGTCTGTAGCCAAAGGATGGTGAATATCCCTGACAAACAGGATTTGTCTTTTGCTTGTCCCCTCAACATGCTAGGATGAGGAGAAAATAGCATTCGTATGTCAATGGCCCTTTGTTTTACGGCCTCAGGACTTCTTCAACCCCGGGATGCTGTGATCATGTTTAGCCGGGGGGCTTGATCAATCATATGGAAATTGCCGGTTTTGACACTCGAGTGGTCAGGAGATGATCCTACAGGAGGTGATAAAACTTTTAACGACGAGTCTGAAAAGCCCCTTTTACAACTCAAACAAGCAAGACCATTGACTTCCTTTTGGTCGTTAAAAAACCATTTGTTCAAATTAACACACACACCAACATACAGCCATCCTCAAACTCTGGATGACCCCTGAACTATGAAATCATGATGGAGCAACATTGTCATCCAGTGGTGATCCGTGGTTCTAGTCTATGCTTTGAATATCATTACTAATCAATGTGTTTAAAAATCATTATGTTTTAGAATTAGCACTAAGTTCTTGGTAGTAGTATCATTAATTGTAGTGTAATGCATTTCTGAGTTTCTTTTAGTAGGTAATAGTGAATAGATGTAAGACACTGATTTTTCTTTTACAACAAAGCATTAACAAAGTTAAATTGCAATGTTTTAATTATAATATTCCACTTAAAATGTCTATGTGCGTATGGCCTGTTGATGTGCAAGCTCTTTGATAAATAGTGATGAGATGATTTTGATGCTGCGCGTATAGTGGATTTTCAAGTCAATATTAACGTAAAGTTAAAATCAGAGATTTGCATGAATAGAGGCTAAACTCCTCCTTCATCCAGCGTGGATTAAAAAGGCCGTGTCCACACTGCTCCGTGCTTGCTTGCTTGCCTTCTCCTAAAAGTTGGTGTGAGAAAGTTGGAGGAGAGGAGGTGCAGCCACAGAAGTTTTTCTGTTCTTTGTTCGTTTTTCTTTTATGCTCTTTGCATTTTTGCTTCAAGTAGACGATTTGTTCCTTTATTCGTCTATATCGCTTTCTTTTGATTTAGCATTTTCTTAGTCAAGTTTAAGACAGTTTCTTAAGTTTCTTTTGATTTTTGATTGATCTCGTGGTAATTTAACTACATCGTTCGGCCGACGAAGTTTTTGATTTATCTCCACGAGTCAACCAAGTCTTTGACGTTCAGAACTGAATCTGACTCCAACCTTTACCAAACGAACTCTCAGTCATCCGGAGCTCCAAGGCCCCGCAGCTTTGTTCTGATCAGAACCTTCGTGAAGAGCTGGTCATCACCTTGCCGGTATCTGAGGCCAGCTGTTACGCTACCTTCCTGCCATCCAACCTGAAGCAGAGACGTGATCCCTTCCCGTGGCAAGCGTCTGAGGTGAAAGCGTCTTTTGGACCTAAATAGAACCGACACCTGATCAAGTAAGGGCGTTCCATCTGCTGAGTTCTTTGTGACTAAGAGTTGTTGTCAGACGATTTTCTGAATTTATTAATATCCAAATCGTTAGATCATTCCGTTTATAGTATTCGGTAGATAATTTAGCATCATCTCTCCTCACTATTTTCCCTAATCATTAGCCATATCATTTAATTCATTCATTCATTCACTTGTGTTATCATTCATGTGTATTAATCATCTCATTTATGCATTTATCATCCTTTAGTTAAATAAATCTTCATTATTCTTATAAAGTCGTTGTGTGTGTTTTTATCTCAGTACAGACCTTAAATCACTGTATCCAGAACTACGGTTTTCAGATTAGAGATTGATATAATCAATACTTGTATTAAAATAGTTTCCTCTTTTGCTATAAAAAGTGGTGGTGCCCCGATTTAAGTACTGTTATCTTACGAGTGCGAATATTTAATTACATGTGGAGTGGTTATTCGCTACATGTCTGTACCTGTTGGAGTTGTTGCTGCTGCTGTCAATGTTGTTGCTGCTGCTGTCAATGTTGTTGTAGTTGCTGGTAATGTTGTTGTAGCTGAGGTCGTCACTGGTCCCTTGTTAACTGTGTGGAATAATCAAAATACACATTACAAGGTAGAAGAATGCAGTTTACAATAGCTAACTTAAAGGAGCTATATGTAGATAACAGAAATCGCTTGTTGTAGCTCGCACTTGTTCTCGCACTACGTAGATGCGAGCGCGCATGATGTCACATCCGTTGGATTTTCCCGGAAAAAACACTTAAAGTGTTAAGTGGATATTTGATATTTTAAAAGAGAGGAGAAACTCTGTTTCAGAACAACTTTATTAAAGTGTAATATGTTATCTGATGGGATGACTGTCAGCTCCACGACTGGTTCATTATTACACCAGTATCTTCTGAAGTGGTAACTCTGCCGATGTGCAGTATATCTTGTAATAATCTGTAATGTCCGTCGTCACTGTGATTTATGACCACCCAGTATGTCAACTTTACCTCCACGATTTCATGGATTATTTCTACAAAAGAAGCAAAATTTACAATAATAAGCATCTCTTCTCAGACTGTCAGCATCTCTAATATTGCTCTAATATATTATAGATTTTTTTTACGTAACTTGCGTACTTAAAGGTGCTAAATGTGAGATTGGGAGCACTCTATTGCCTCCACATGGCTCTCAACATGGCTAGTTGAAAGCCTGGTTCATCACATACTGTTGTTGGGAGTGAGAACGGGTTGGTTTAATATGTACAAAAACTGAAGTGTGAAATGACTCGTTATAGGGAGTTATGGGCTGGCTGAGCCTCGAGGAAGACGACTCTGACTTCTTGTGTCTCACCTTTGGTCACATTCAGGTAAACAGCTGGTTTTCCATCACAGTAGTAAAGTCCAGAGTTACCAAGGTCCACATCTGTTACAGTCAACGTCCGGTCAAAAGGTGAAACATAAAACCCTTTTTGATGTTTTATTTCACCAACGCCTGAGCTGCTCCATGTTATAATATGTGATCCTCCAACATCATGAGGGCATGTCATATCGACGCTGTTCCCCTCTGTAACATCAAGTCTGGTTGTTCCTGCACACAACAAACATTCATGTTTTATAAATCACCAAAAACTTATAACACATATTCAGGAAGAAGAGTTTTAGGGGGGAGATCTTTCTCATGAGACTCTAAATGAACAAGAGGACTTGTTTCTTTTATAGTAGTTATAGTATATAGACTCCTTTTCTCTTAGTAAACATGATGACGTACTTTGTTGAGTGGAGGCAGAATAATTCTCTGAACACGTTAGTTAACACTGGCTAGCAAGTTTTGTTGCCTTGCTTTTTTAAACAATGGCTGAAGAAAATACTAGTTTCTCTTAATATGTCCATTTCTGATCCAGAAATACAGAAGTACACCAAAAACTTCTCAGCTACAGAACCAGGAAGTAAATATGAAAATAGTTGTTGTTAAAGGTAAAAAATAAAAGAACACATTTACATTAGCCAAAGTGTTTCTATTATCAGAGTTTAAGACAAATAAAACATTTAGCTCAGAGTCGTGATTCTGAAACAGGAAGAGGAAACAGAAAGCTGAACAACTTGATTAAAGTTGATTAAAGTTACCTGATGGGATCACTGTCAGCTCCAAAGCTGGTTCATTATTACACAAGTATCTTCCAGAGTCTGAGATGGTAACTCTGCGAATGTACAGTGACTTATCTACCAATGAACTGTATCGTTTGCTCGGGTCTTGAATGTGTCTTTTGTCTCCGTCAACACCAGCTGTCAGAATGTCAACTTTACTTCCATTACTCTCTCTGCTCCACGTCACGTCACCCTCCACAGAGTGAGGACAACGCAGAGAGACTGAGGTCTTTACCTCCACGATTTCATGGACTATTTCTACAAAAGACAAACAATTTTCAATAAATAATAAAGTTCACATTTGACTCTCAAATACAGTGATTGCACATTAAATATATATGATCTTGTTAACAGAGTGCTGCAGGGATGACAACCAGGAAGTCAGCGTCTCCCTGGTTCCCTCGACAAAAAAGCCAATGTGGATTTTTTCATTGGGTTTTGGAATTATTGCAGAAAACAAGCTAACGTTAGGCTATAAACGAACACCACGGTCGCATGAACGTGAGTATACACAACGAGGCTGTAGAGGAGGACGTTTAGTCGTCTCATTTAGACACTTGTTAGCAACCGTCTTTTTTAAAGACACATAAAGGCTTCAAAATTCACCAGTGGGTTATTTACTGACGTATTTTATATCGTAGAACAAAACGTTAAAATCTCTTCAGCTTGTGTTAACCACAGATCTTATTTCAGGCATATTACTAAAAACTCACTGACTGCCAGACGCGGGAACAGGAAGTGTTAAAATGTTAGCTCATTTCTGGGTTTTAGGACTCATTCCTGCAGCACACTATAGAGTTGTGATGTCCCATGAAACAGTTGTGACAATTGTTAAGAGAAAGTTAAGAAAAATGAGCCAAAGCGATTGCGGAAAAAACTGTGAATAAAGTTCAGTTCAGTCCTGCTGAGTTTCAGGATGTGAGCCGGTTATATTGAGAAGATGATGTAACCAATAATAAAACAGGTGAAGAGAAAGTGATTAATATGAAAAGTTCTTACCTGCAGTGACGTTACAGCCCAGAATAAAGGCCAACAGGCAGCTGAAGATCTTCACCCTCATCTTCATACAGACTGAGATGATTCAGAATAACGTCCGACTTCAACTTGTATTTATGATGAGAACAGGAACTGTGTGGTTACATGTGTGTGTCTCAAACAAAAATACATTCTCAAAACACCTCTCTTTGTGGTCGATGAGCACTGAGGTTTCTTTTTAGTGTGTGAATTCATGCATCTTTCACCAACAACAAATCCTGTGTGGGTAATGGAAAGTATTGTGTGTTTTTTCCACCCAAAGTAAAAGTTTAACTGGTCAGTTCCCAGTGTGATATATCATATATCATATGCAAATATTTTCTGTATGCACGGTGTGTTTTATGGGAAACATAATACTGTCTGGATTAGGTTTCCTTCAACATGTCATGCAAAATATTAACTGGTGAAACGTCTCAGTGGATATCCCTGCAATAATTTTATTGTAAGTTTAGTCAACTAGAAGTTTGTTAATATTTGGAAAGATGGTGGTCGTTAATGTTGATCTTTGCAGCTCTGATGTATTAACAGAAATTAATTATTTTTTATTGTTTCAGAGGTTTCTTTTCCTTTAACACACTGAAATTAAACTGAAAGCAGTTGGTAAACGCTTAAAGAACACAAAAATACCCTCGTTTGCGCAACAGACCACAAGAAAGTAGGCGGTTTATTTAGGTTAGGAAACATATACTTTGTTAAAGGAACAGTGTGTAGCAATGCGGGGGATCTATTAGCAGAAATGAAACATAATATTCATGCATTGACTAGTCAAAACTGAATAATATAGAATTACAAAATAGAATTACAGATATCTTTAATTAGAGTTTTGACTTGGCAAAATGACGTTGCAGATATCTGTGATGAATATCCAGTCTAGCTAATAGATGTTAAAATGGCTTGCCACAGGTATTCAGTTGGTTGCAATTTGCAACCTCACCACTAGATGCCACAAAAAGCCTACACACTGGACCCTTTAATGGACTAGTTTGGAAAACACACTCATGTGCTTTCTTTTTCAACAATAAAATGAGAAAGTACAATGCATGTTTTTAGCCTAGCTTAGCATAAAGACATCTTGAAGTGGACTTTTATCCATTTAAAAACAAGCTTCAATGCAGAAATAAGAAGCTGCTGCTGGTGTTTCTGCATGTCCTCATACGCCCCTCACTGGAGTTATGCAACAACCCCCCCCCCCCCCCCCCCCTCCACCAGACACATTAAGACTAAAAATAATAATACCAGCAGCAAGAGAGGTTTCTTTAACCAATCACAGCGTCGACTGGTTTATTTATGTAAACCAGCTTCTTTTATTTCGTGTATAATCTGATATAATGTAGTGTTACTTTCCCAATGCTTGAATCAACATGACTTTCTTCAAAACTGTTTTTTTTTGCTCAGATAAACCGTGATTGGCTAGTGCGCATGTCAATAAAACATGCCCACGTTTCTATTGGTTGATTGTTCCTGTCCATCAAAATGCGCTGTTTTGATTGGGCCAAATCACCTTTAAAAACCCCTCTGCTTTGCATCGCCCACAACAATAGGCTCTCCAATCGCACTCTATGAATCATCCCATTGGTTGTGCGTCTTGTCAATCACGTCATTCGTTGCCGTCACTGGCTGCTCTGTCACAAATGGGCGGCAGCTTTCAGGAAAATGCGTTTCCTTCCTTTATTTCGTGTGTAATCTGACATAACGTAGTGTTACTTTCACAATGCTTGAATCAACGTGACTTTTTTTTTTTTTTTTTTTTTATTTCAAACGTTCAATACAATTTAATCACATGTTCAGATGTTTCATTACAGTTCTGCAAACATGTCTTACAGTGTAAAAATAATATAAAAATAAATTGTAAATTATACAACAAATAAACTGTAAAGAAAGGAAAAAGAGGAATAAAAACAAAAACAAATAAAAAACGTAACTTTCTTCAAAACTGTTTTTGACTCAGATAAACCGTGATTGGCTAGTGCGCATGTCAATAAAACATGCCCACGTTTCTATTGGTTGACTGTTCCTGTCCATCAAAAAAACCTCAATGCCAACTCACATTAATGTCTCTTTCTTTTTCCTTCTGTGGTTAATGAATGCTGATGTTTTCTCTTATTTGAATATAATTCAACTCCCAGTGTGAGACAGTAAACGATCGACTTTCTTTATTAAGTTATTAATGTTCAGATCTGTTCATGCGAGTCATAATTCTCACTGATGCACTTGATGTGACGGTGTTTATTTCTGTTGTATTACTTGTCTTTATTAAACTGCTGTCATAGAAGAAGTAACTGTGTTGGAAAACAACATATTTTCACCTTATAAACTAATATGTTAACAAACGGACGTCAGCAGAAACAGAGCAACATGATCATCCCGTTAAAGTCACGTTTGTGTAAATAAAAGTTCAATATTTACTCTCCTTGTAGCTCTGGTTTGGTCTCCTCCAACTCCTGAGGGAAATATCTTTCTTCTCTTTCTCTTTGGTATCGCCGTTGATTTACTCTAACCATATGAAATAAATAAATAAATGACTTCATCATTTTATCCTGTTAGGCATCTGTGTGAAATTGTCATAATTAGCATTGAATTCTTGAGTTATGGCCAAAAAATGTGTTTTGTGAGGTCACAGTGACCTTTGACCACCGAAATGTAGTCAGTTCATCCTTGAGTTCAGGTGGACGTTTGTGCCAAATTTAGGCTATTTAGGAAATCGAAAAATTAAATGGGTTTTTAGTTAGATGTCTGACATAAGGTCTGTGGATAACACAGGCTGAAGAGATTTTAATGTTTTGTTCTACGACATAAAATACGTCCAACTCGTGAATTTTGAAGCCTTTATGTGTCTTAAGAAAGGCGTTTCCTAACAAGTGGCTAAAGGTGAAGTTTGTTTATAGAGAACCGAAGTCCCGCCCCTTCCTGTGGACCACTATGGGACCTTATTTCGGAAAAAATACGAACGGTAGTCAACGGAGAGAGATAAATATTTATTTTTTTTATCTCATTTGAATTGCGCCATGAATGAAATTAGTTTGTTGCCTAAACCTAACCAAGTCGATCTTTTCCTAAACCTAACTGAGTAGTTTTTTTTTTAAAAGACTGGAGAGGAAATTTACACATTCTTAGGAAAACACACAAAAAAAACGTTGTTGAAAGTCGTGTTGAGCGTCACGAAAAAAAAAGAAGGGAAATTTGTGTCTACGTTCACGAATCAAATAGATTAAATTTCATGACTATTTCACGAACATGTCGTGAGACTGTGTTGGTGTTGTGCCATTGTTAACCTTATTTTAAGGTATCTTGCTGTAAGTACGCATGAAACAATGTTAAGTATGTTTTTTTTAGATGTACTAGAGCTCATAAAGCCATGAAAACGACGTTAATACACAGAACACAGAGCAGAAATCAACTTTATTTTTACACAAGTTCTCAAGAATAGAAATGGGGAGGGATGTGAGTTAAGAGCATTATGAGAGGAGACAGCACGTAAAGAAAAATATATGAGCAACTGAAAATATCTTAGCAGCTGAATGAAAGCAGAAGTGATAAGAGGCAAATAAACACCAGACTATGTAGAAAGAGACTGTCGAGCTGTGCAGGACGACGTCCTCCGTGTGGTCAACCAGACTCCTGTGAGGAGACACAAGAGGACAGACACTTCACAACCCCAGATCTCATGGAAAACAGTTTAAAATAAGCATCAATATTAAACTATGAGGCTGTTTGGATTATTTCCTGGGTGGTCAGACATTTTAAAGGTGCAGTGTGTAGGATTTGGGGACATCTTGTGGCGTGGTTGCAGATTGCAACCGACTGAATGCTCCTCCGCTCATCCCTCCATCTCTGAGGAGTTTCGACTTTTTATTTCACATAACTTTAAGGTCATTTTAACACCTGCTGTGACATCACTGGCCAGATGTTCAAGACACACAAACAGCTGTTAACTTTTAACATCTTAAAGGCGAAAACGGCCATTTTTTAAACAACTGATATTATTCTGGAGGCTATGGCAACGGTACATAAAAATGGCCGTCGCTCTGACCGTTAGCTACGATGATTTGAAGGGTTATGTCCGTTCTACTCCTATATTCTATTTCTATGAGGAAAACGCAGAATAACTTTACGTAAGATATCATAGAACTGTTGTATGAGGATAAGTTGACCGTAACAACACAACTATCATATATAAATAACAACCACCATTAGTGGACTTCCTTAGGTAACCTTACATAACAAGCATTAAGTCAACGTTGAGTTTTTACCTCTGTCGTTTCTGCGTGATGGAGGATCAGAGATCATTTCCTGTTTCTGTTGTACGTTGCTTCTGTTCGTCGAGCTGCAGAAGAGAGAAGATAAACACGAAGATGGGAACTGTATATACAAAATACATATATGGAAATAAGATTGATTGGAATATATTCACATGTCCCTTATAAATTAAAAAGAAAATACCACTAATTTGTGAGGGAAATTTTAGTGTATTAATTTAGATATTTTCCAAAGTAAAAGTCGCAATAAATCGTGATAGCGAATCGCAATACTTCAAAATCTCAATACATATCTAATCGGCACCCAAGTATCGTGATAGTATTGAATGGGGAGATAAGTGTATTGTCCCAGGCCTTAAAAAGCCCTTTAAAGTCACTATATTCACCTTTACTCCAGGTGGTGACAGTGATGCTGATCATGATGATTAAATAGAGGATTCCAACCACCATACGAACACACATTGGCCACAGATAAGGAGTCGCTGGAAGAGAAGAAACACTCAGAATCAGAGTTTCATCCATCACCAGTTACAGTCAGTGTTCAGACACTGGTTGGATCAGATATGCAGGCATGTATGTTGATGTGCATTTATACAGACACTCATATTTACATATTGGAATTGAGTCGATGTACCTGCAAGTGAAAATTTATCTGTGATGATTCTGTTAGTTTTGGTTTTGTTTGTAGTTTCTTTTGTGTTTTGCTCTCTCTGTCTCCCCCTTCCATCTCTGTCTTTTTCTCCTGGCGGGGGATGTGGCTGTCTCCTCCCAAAGCAGCAACGAGGCACACCAGGTTTTCAATCAGATGATCAACCTCTCCATAAAAGCCTGGTCTTCACTCCACTACTCGTGTTCATTCTCTCCTCGCCACGAGCCGGCCAGCTCCCTGCCCCCCCCCCCCCCCACCTGCGTTTTTTCCTCTCAGTTGGAAAATAAACTCTGTTTTGATTTTTTACTTACCTTTGTCCGTCTCTGCTTTGGGGACCAAACAAAACTGAAACCTAACATGCTCAAACCATATCAGAGACATTTTGTGTGATGCAAACAGTGAAGCAGTGACTTCCTGTCTCTCACCTGACTCGGAGGACTCGTCTTTGATCACATTCAGATACGCAGCTGGTTTTTCATCACAGTGGTAAAGTCCAGCGTCTTCAGCCTGCACGTCTGTTATTGTCAACGTCTTTCCATTGGGTGAGTAATGATGCCTGCTTGTATTGTAATCAGTGGTGAGTGTTCCACTGAATTGTCTGTTCCACGTTTTCACAGCATCATCAGAAGGGCACGTCAGAGTGAAGTTGGTTCTTTCTACAGCAGAGATTCTGGTTGTTCCTGTAACATATAAAAACATCATCATAATTATCTGTCGTCATGTATTCAGGACAGGCAGAAACGTCCGGGTCTGAGAAGTGAAGCCAATGCTGAAGAGCCTTAAACCTTCATTCTTTCTAACAGCCAGCAGGGGGCGACTCCTCTGATTGTATAGAAGTCTATGAGAAAATGAGCCTACTTCTCTCTTGATTTATTACCTCAGTAAACATTGTAAACATGAATTTATGGTCTCAATCTCTAGTTTCAAGTCTTCTTCAATACAGCATGATGTTCATTTAGTAAATTATGGTCCCATTTAGAGTCAGATAGACCATAAAGCAGGGGATGCTTTAGGGCGGGGCTACCTTGTGATTGACAGGTCGCTACCACGGCGTTGTCCGGTCTTGGAGTTGTCCGTGTTTTCATCTTAGAACTTTAACCCTTTCACAGTGTGTTTACACTTCATGAAAGTTAATTATAACCTTTTTGGACGCCTACAAATTATTATTCAGCGTTTGGTTGTACTTAGCTTCACCCTCTCGTGTCACATCTGGTTGCAAAAACAAAGATGGCGATGCCGTTTGTGTCCTGTGTTCACAATGTTCAGTTTCATTTTCACTATACAATCATTTTATTTTTAAGCCCAACCCTGTAATTCTTTCCTAAACCTATTATAGTGGTTTTGACACCAAAAATAGCGTGACACCAGGGGGCGTGACAAAGCGGCGGTATGTGACGAGTTGTGATTAGAACATGTTGCATATACATCTAAAATACAGTACTTCATTAACAGGCAGATGATTTTCTCACCACAGTACTAGATTTACTATAAATGAAACATTTAGCTCAGATGTGTGATTCAGAAACAGGAAGAGGAAACAGAAAGCAGAACAACTTGATTAAAGTTGATTAAAGTTACCTTTTGGGATCACCGTCAGCTCCACGGCTGCTTCATTATTACACCAGTATCTTCCAGAGTCTGAGATGGTAACTCTGCGAATGTGCAGTGACTTATCTGCAAATGAACTGTATCGTCTTTGCGGGTCTTGAATGTGTCTTATGTCTCCGTCACCACCAGCTGTCAGAATGTCAACTTTACGTCCATTAATCTCTCTGCTCCACGTCACTTCACCCTTCACAGAGTGAGGACAACGCAGAGAGACTGAGGTCTTTACCTCCACGATTTCATGGATTATTTCTACAAAAGACACAATTTTCAATAAATAATAAAGGTCACATTTGACTGTTAAATACAGTGATTGCACATTAAATATATATGATCTTGTTAACAGAGTGCTGCAGGGATGACAACCAGGAAGTTAACGTCTCCCTGGTTCCCTCGACAAAAAAGCCAATGTGGATTTTTTCATTGGGTTTTGGATTATTGCAGAAAACAAGCTAACGTTAGGCTGTAAACGAACACAACGGTCCCATGAATGTGAGTATACACAACGAGGCTGTAGAGGAGGACGTTTAGTCGTCTCATTTAGACACTTGTTAGCAACCGTCTTTTTTAAAGACACATAAAGGCTTCGAAATTCACCAGTGGGTTATTTACTGACGTATTTTATATCGTAGAACAAAACGTTAAAATCTCTTCAGCTTGTGTTAACCACAGACCTTATTTCAGGCAAATAACTAAAAACTCATTGACTGCCAGACGCGGGAACAGGAAGTGTTAAAATGTTAGCTCATTTCTGGGTTTTAGGACTCATTCCTGCAGCACACTATAGAGTTGTGATGTCCCATGAAACGGTTGTGACAATTGTTTAGAGAAAGTTAAGAAAGATGAGCCAAAGCGATTGCGGAAAAAACTGTGAATAAAGTTAAGTTCAGTCCTGTTCAGTTTCAGGATGTGAGCCAGTTATATTGAGAAGATGATGTAACCAATAAGAAACAGGTGAAGAGAAAGTGATTGATATGAAAAGTTCTTACCTGCAGTGACGTTACAGCCCAGAATAAAGGCCAACAGGCAGCTGAAGATCTTCACCCTCATCTTCATACAGACTGAGATGATTCAGAATAACGTCCGACTTCAACTTGTATTTATGATGAGAACAGGAACTGAGTGGTTACATGTGTGTGTCTCAAACAAAAATACATGCTCAAAACACCTCTTTTTGTGGTCGATGAGCACTGATGTTCCTTTTTAGTGTGTGAATTCATGCATCTTTCACCAACAACAAATCCTGTGTGGGTACTGGAAAGTATTGTGTGTTTTTTCCACCCACAGTAAAAGTTTAACTGGTCAGTTCCCAGTGTGATATATCATATATCATATGCAAATATTTTCTGTTGGCACGGTGTGTTTTATGGGAAACATAATATATATATGATATATCACACTGGGATAATACTGTCTGAATTAGGTTTCCTTCAACATGTCATGCAAAATATTAACTGGTGAAACGTCTCAGTGGATATCCCTGCAATAATATTATTGTAAGTTTAGTCAACTAGAAGTTTGTTAATATTTGGAAAAGATGGTGGTCGTTAATGTTGATCTTTGCAGCTCTGATGTATTAACAGAAATTAATTATTTTTGATTGTTTCAGAGGTTTCTTTTCCTTTAACACACTGAAATTAAACTGAAAGCAGTTGGTAAACGCTTAAAGAACACAGAAATACCCTCGTTTGCGCAACAGACCACAAGAAAGTAGGCGGTTTATTTAGGTTAGGAAACATATACTTTGTTAAAGGAACAGTGTGTAGCATTTCGGGGAATCTATTAGCAGAAATGAAACATAATATTCATGCATTGACTAGTCAAAACTGAATAATATAGAATTACAAAATAGATATCTAAAATTAGAGCTTCGACTAGTCAAAATAGAATTACATATATCTTGAATTAGAGTTTTGACTAAGCAAAATGACGTTGCAGATATCTGTGATGAATATCCAGTCTAGCTAATAGATGTTAAAATGGCTTGCCACAGGTATTCAGTTGGTTGCAATTTGCAACCTCACCACTAGATGCCACAAAAAGCCTACACACTGGACCCTTTAATGGACTAGTTTGGAGAACACACTCATGTGCTTTCTTTTTCAACAATAAAATGAGAAAGTACAATGCATGTTTTTTGCCTTGCTTAGCATAAAGACATCTTGGAAGTGAAGTTTTATCCTTTTAAAAACAAGCTTCAATGCAGAAAGAAGAAGTCCAAGCTGCTGCTGGCGTTTCTGCATGTCCTCATACGCCCCTCACTGGAGTTATGCAACAACCCCCCCCCCCCCCCCCCCCTCTCCACACATTTAAGACTAAAAATAATAATCCCAGCAGCAAGAGAGGTTTCTTTAACCAATCACAGCGTCGACTGGTTTATTTGTGTAAACCAGCTTCTTTTATTTCGTGTATAATCTGACATAATGTAGTGTTACTTTCCCAATGCTTGAATCAACATGACTTTCTTCAAAACTGTTTTCTTTTGCTCAGATAAACCGTGATTGGCTAGTGCGCATGTCAATAACACATGCCCACGTTTCTATTGGTTGATTGTTCCTGTCCATCAAAATGCGCTGTTTCGATTGGGCCAAATCACCTTTAAAACTCCTCTGCTTTGCATCGCCCACAACAATAGGCTCTCCAATCGCACTCTATTAATCATCCCATTGGTTGTGCGTCTTGTCAATCACGTCATTCGTTGCCGTGATTGGCTGCTCTCTCACAAATGGGCGGAAACTTTCCGGAAAATGCGTTTCCTTCTTTTATTTCGTGTATAATCTGACATAACGTAGTGTTACTTTCACAATGCTAGAATCAACTTGCCTTTTTTTTTAAATTGTTTTTAATTTTTATTTCAAAAGTTCAATACAATATAATCACATGTTCAGATGTTTCATTACAGTTCTGCAAACATATCTTACAGTAAAAAAAATAATATAAAAATAAATTGTAAATTCTACAACAAATAAACTGTAAAGAAAGGAAAAAGGGGGAATAAAAAACAAAAACAAATAAAAACCAAATAAATAAATAAAAAAACGTGAATTTCTTCAAAACAGTTTTTTTTTTTTTGCTCAGATAAACCGTGATTGGCTAGTGCGCATGTCAATAACACATGCCCACGTTTCTATTGGTCGATTGTTCCTGTCCATCAAAATGCGCTGTTTCGATTGGGCCAAATCACCTTTTTAAAACCCCTCTACAACAATAGGCTGGCAAGACACTCCAATCGCACTCTCTGACTCATCCCATTGGCTGTGCGTCTTGTCAATCACGTCATTCGTTGCCGTGATTGGCTGCTCTGTCACAAATGGGCGGCAACTTTCTGTAAAAAATGCGTTTCCTTGTCTGTCATATTGCGAAGCGACGGGAAGAAGCTGATAGATCATCCGGAGATATAAGCTGAATAAATATATCACAACAGAGGAAATAACCGCTTTAATTTGAACTATAAATGCTTAATATCACCCGGGTAGCTTAATGCTAAATCTAGCGGCCATATTGTGTGTGTTTGTTTAGCTACCGTTAGCTGTTAGCACCTTTTGTTGCTATGAGTACGGGTTTACTGTCTGATTTAGACAGCCGTTTCTTCGCTGATAACCTCCTGACGAACGAAGACTGGGGTGAGTTAACATTTAAAGCCTTTATAATGTTAATAAACACGTATTTAAGCGGTGCGAAGCTCCGCCCTGCAGCCTGGCAGGCGAAGCTGAGGGCGTTAAAAACCTGTTTAAATCCCCCCTGCTTGCAGGCAAAGCTGAGGGCGTTAAAAACATGTTTAAATCCTCTCCCCTGCTGCTGCAAAATCTCCTTTTTATGGTGTTTTATTTGATAAATAAGGTGTTAAATGATGCAGGTGACACGCGGTTGCAGTGTGTGTGTGTGTGTGTGTGTGTGTGTGTGCGCACTTCCTCAGTCAGCAGACCCGGATGTGTTAGTGTAATTATCTGTTACACATTGCACATGTTCCCCTCTTCTAATCTTTCTTTCACTTTATAAAACCCCCCATGTTATTATCTTGTCATGACATGTTTCTTGTTAAAACTCTGTTATAACACAAACAGTGCAATATGGCTGTGTTATTATGGGATGAGTATTAAAAAATAAATGCACTTATTTGAATGCAGTTACTACCTGTTTTAATAGGAACCCACCAGGTGTGGACCTATACCTGTATGTCCATCTATGTGCTATATGTTAGAGGCACTTGCATTTGCACAGAGTAATAAACAAATGCAGTTCAGCATCTAACCAGAGGTGGTTGCTGATAGTGCAGATCTGGTCTATCTGCACTATCAGCAACCACCTCTTCTATTCCACTGGTGCACTTTAAACTTAAATTGTAATTGTACATATACATCTATTTATTGCACACTACACTTTTTTATTGACGGACGATAAATACCATGCTCACTCACCATGTATATTCTGTATACTCTGTACCTCTATTTATTGTTTTTTTTATAATTCTTGTACACCTGTACCTGTTTTTGCTTTGCTGCTTTGACACCTGAATTTCCCCAAGGGGATTAATAAAGGTTCATCTTATCTTATCTTAACCAGAAGTGCAGAGTAAGGTATAGAATATAATATATATAATACACAGTAATTGGTATGAATACACCTTATAAACTGTATGAGCAGTATTAACAGTGTGTATAAATACACTATATACAGTATGAACATAGTGGGCAGTGCAGGTATAGTATAAAATATATAGTATAAGATATATATATCTATATATATATATAGATATATATATAGATATTATATTCAGAATAAACAGCTGGAGGTATGATATTATGATATGGATATTTACAGGGGTGTTGCAATATACAGGCACTGATGATAACCATGATATTTTCAAATTAAATAGTGATATCATGTTAATAATACACACATTATAATATTGTGTAAATAATCCAGAGCCTCTTTAATAATTTTATATGTACAGTTATGTTTACAGACTCTCTCCACCTCCCTACGCTCATATTTTGAGTGTAATTCATTGGACAAAAAAAGAGAGAAAAGGCACAATAAACAAAGTTGAATATGAATTTGACTGATAGTCGAGTTATTTTATTTTAATTTTATTTGATAGGGACGATGCAATTTAACTTAATTCCAATACGGAGCTTGAAACTGATGTGCTGCACAGAGAGTTTATAGCTATGGCTAATTTTCATCCCTAGTTTTGGGCTTTTACATGATTTTTAATTGTTGACAACTAATCGATTAATTGTTGTATTTACAACGAAGGAAAACACTGAGGATAATTAGAAAAATCAATTAAATAAAACGAAGTAAAAAGGGGTCCTTTAAAGTGAAAGGCTGGTTTATATTTTCATTATTATCAACAGATTCTATGACAATAAAAAAATATATATTAACAAATATTATCAAAGTAGCAGCAGCTTGAAAGAGTTTATACCTTCATGCCATAAAACTCCACTATTTTCAATATTTTTTTAAACAAACTCAAAGAGCTTTTAACAAATACATTACCTTTTTTACAATTAATATTTAATTTATTGCATGCAACCTCTAAGATTGTTCTTGCTATCATCTGTTACATCATTTAAAAATTGAATACTGTGTTTTTAAAAAATCTGATTATTTATTATATTTATAGATAGATGTTGTTTTGAGGACAAATAAACAATCATAGATAATTAAATCTATGAAATATTTCCCTGATATTGTGTGGGAGACGACACACACAGCACATTTAACCCCCCCGGTGTTATGAAATGTGAAGATATTTTATCGTTCAGAGCAAATATTATGGGATACACCTGCGATTCACACCTGCTCTGTTTGGCAGGATGTGGGCTCAATAAACGACCTCGCTGTTTGTTCAGGCTTCAAAGTCCAGAGTTGTTTCAAATCAGGCAAAGCATGATGGGAGAAACGATGGCACACGGGGTCGTGGGATTAACCAAGTCTGTTGGTTTCCTGTAAATGAAGCGTATATAGAAGTTAATCAACAACTACCAGAGTGTTTATACGGCTTTAAAATACTTCTAATTATTGATGTGACGTTATGACGACATATATAGTATGATTTAAAGTATTTGACTAATCGTTTTACCCTGGTTGAACTTTTGAGTTCAACCAGGGTTGAGTTTAACCAGGGTTGAGTTTAACCAGGGTTGAGTTCAACCAGGGTTGAGTTTAACCAGGGTTGAGCCTCTCCGTCTGTCTGGAGGCAAACTTTGTTTTTGTTTGTCATGTCCGATCTTTAAGGCCGTTTGTTTGTTTGTTAAATGTCTATATGATTTTTACTCTTAAATCACTCGCTGTGTCTGTGAAGTTGATTGACGGAGCATTAGCGTTATTGTTGTTGATGTTGATGGTAGGGCTGCAACTAAAGATTATTTTGTATTATCGATTGATCATTGTATCGAGATCCCGCCCGAGCCAATCACAAGCTTGCTAGCGTGAGCCACCTAGCTGCTACGTTAGCACCACGGCAGCTGTTTGGCTAGAAAGACACAACAACTAACTGAAACTAGCTAGTAACAAGGAAATTGTGATTTCTCACTGTTTTTTTTTATATTTTACAAACCAAACAATGAATAGATTATTTGAGAAAGTAATTGTTTGACTGCTCATGAATGTTGTTTGTGACTTGACTTGTGACAACAGATGTGAACAGATGCAGTTTCAGTCTAAAACAAGACAGTATCGTGGATCTTTATTTGTTTTTTATTCAGTTTTATTTATCGTTGAGAAACACACTTCCTGTCCGCTCTGTTTGCTGTTATCTTGTTGTGATGTTTGACGTTAAAGACGTGTTTTGTGGGAAGTAACATGAAAAATAAGTGTAATTACTAATGGTGCATTCACACTAAGAGCGACGCAAACTTTCCGCGTGGCGCTATTGCACACAAAGTCAGTGCAAAGAGGCGGATAGACGCAAATTTGCACCGGGCGACGCGAATGATGCGAACATGCAAAATTTGCATATTTGCTGGAGTTGAAATATTTCAACTGGAGCGAAAAATTCCCGTGACGCTGATGCACCCAGAGCTACGGTAGTACATCATATCCGTACTGAGACCGGACCGAACTCTGTGTATTAATGTATGTGTATAAACCACAGACTGTCTGTGGTAGAAACAACAACAACGTCTCTAGATGACTTTATGTTGAGTGTTGATGGAGCAGCTGTTATAGCCCGGCACTGATCCATCCAGACTCCATTCAGAAAACAAGCATTTTAAAAGTTGTTTGCTTGTCGTCATGGTAACAGACCTGACAAAGCATGAATTCAGACTTTCTACAAATCAACATCATAATGTAGTTATTTCGGCATCGGTATGATTTGTTTATTGCAATTAAATCACAGTCTGTTTATTTTGGGTTCATACCGCAGCAGCGACGTGTGGCTGCTAGATACAGTCAGTGCATTGGGAGTGTGTGTGAATACAGCTCGCCGCCGGGTGATAATGATACCGGCGGTCCCAACTCGTGCGAGTAAAGCGAGGTGAAAACCATGACCTTCAAATCTGCCACTGATGTCGCTCAAATCTGACAGCATTTTGGGGCCTTTTTCCACTTCTAGTGCAGACGTAGTATGTTTGATAATAAAACTGCCTGTCTCTGATATCTTTTGTGCTGTCGTGACTCTCTGATGTCAGATTGAATCCTGTGTCTCTCCTCAGATGCCTGCCTGTACCAGTGTGAGAGCATGGAGGAGGGAGAGGACGCAGACTTCAGCCAAGGGTTGAAATACGAACCATCGGTACGGAGACGAAAACAAAAGCTCCGGTGAAAGAGTGAAACTGATGCTCAGCCATCGGATACAAACGCTGCTTCACCTTCACACTGTTCACAGTTTGAGAGAGTGGAAACTATTCTCTCTCTTGTTTTCCTCCCAGGAGCACCTGCTGTTTGATAAAGTAGTGTAGTAGTAGTAGTAGTAGTAGTAGTAGTAGTAGTAGTAGTAGTAGTAGTAGTAATAGTAGTAAATAGTACTGGCTGAAACACTAGAAACTATAGAGTCATCTGCACAACAGCTACTGTTTGTTTCTTTATGCAAAGAAAGGCAGAATTCACATTAACCTCATAACAATCTTCCTCTCTGTTCATCTAGTGGGATTAATAATATGAGAATTCATGGTTTATTTTCCCAAAATATTAAATGAATCATTTAAAGTCCTTTACATACTGAGGGCTAGAGCTGCATGATTATGGCACGATAAATAATCGTGATCATTATTGAGATCACGATTATTTATCACGATTATTCGTTGATTTTAGCGACAACATAATTTTATTGCACTTTCACATTAAAATAGATTTTGCTTTCACTTTATGCCGTGCTACACGCCTACATCTCTTTTAACCTTCCAGTAGATTCAGTGATGGGGCAAACGATAATCAGGGTTAATTATTGTCAGTTGTAACAGGCGTACTACACACACACACACACACACACACACACACACACACACACACACACACAGGTGAACACACTGACTAATCCAGCAGTTTTTTTGGTCTAATTTTCCACCTGACTGCCTCTCTTTTTCCTCCCTCCTTTCCCTCCCTCCCTCTTTTTCTTCCAACCTCTCGCAGTTTGACAATGACCTCGTGCTCACCCTCGATCCTGACAACCCCACGTCGCCATGGCGACATCTTGACGACAACCTTCTCACAGGTACAGACCAGCCAGCCGTGGCCGCTCACAGGAAACCTTAAACCGCCCGCGGTCAGCGTTTCGCTTTTCACGCTTCAAATGTCTCTGAAACACGAAACGCTTCTCTCTGCTCTCTGCTGCTGCAGCGGCCGGTCACACCCGTTTTAATGAGAAATACTCCAGTAATATATTTTATAAATATATTTTTGTTCCTTGGTAGATCAGCTTTAATGTAGTTTTCTCATTGTCAACAAATCCCATGAAAAGACCAAAACCATTAATGTGTTAGTCCGTCTCTCAATACTGTCTGACTTCCTGTCTGTGTCTCTCAGCTCCAAACTCATTTGTTCCTACTGAAGACGTAAATCTCTAAAAACACAGATGTGTAGTTTTATGTTTAAAAGAGTCTCAGTAATTTCCTAAAACAAACAAACAGGAGGTTAATTTATTTTATTTATTTATTTTTATTTATTTATTATTTATACCATATTCTTAATTTAGTTTTATTCATTTATTTATTTGTTTATTTTATTTTTATTTATTCCTTTTATCTTTTTTATTTATACCATATATTTGATTTGATTTATTTCATATTCTTAATTTTATTTATTTTTTATATTTATACCATATTCTTAATTTTATTTATTTATTTAATATTTATTTATTTGTATTTTTTTTATTTATTTATTCACTTCATTATATTTTCATTGTAAATATTCAGTATATCCTTTTTAATTTTACTTTAAGCTATTTACTTTCAAGTAAATATTTTATACACTGCCATATGTTAAATTTCTGTTGTATGTAGAATCTGTTAAATGCATAAAATTAATAAATATATGTTTAAAAAAATAAATAAACAGTAAATGGTTCATTAGTTAGGAACCAATGGATTCATCAGGTTTTCTAGTTTCATATGATATCTTCACTCTAGCTTTAAAACT
>CAKAOJ020000075.1:1060000-1072500 GCA_916701645.2 Sebastolobus alascanus | reverse complement strand
AGTGACGGGATGTTTCTTACCGAAATGCATCTTGGGAGTCGTAGTTAACGTCTTTCCTTCAGTTTTATGTCCTCATGCTTTGACTATTTTAATCAAGATATTTTAATGGACATTTTCTAACACAGTTGCCTTCTTCTTTTGTTCTGATGAGTCGTTTAATGTCGTGATTTGTGAGTCAGCTAAGCCACGCCAGTTTTTCCTCGCTAAAGTTTAGCGCAAGTTTGGAGCGTTATTTAGCCTCTTTCACGACAAGCTAGTATGACATGGTTGGTGCCGATGGATTCTTTAGGTTTTCTAGTTTAATCGAATTTGTCTTCTGCCTTTCTTTTGGACATTTTTCGGACCCTTTTAAAAAAAATTTGGGACATTTGTTTGACAATTTTTCCGACTTATTTTTTTTTACTTGTTTGGACGTTTTCAGACTTTTTTTCGGACCGTTTTTCAGACATTTCAGAGTTTTTAATGACAATTTTCTGACATTTTTCAGGACCTTTTTTAAAAAAAATTTTTTTTTACAATTTTCGGATATTTTTTGAGACATTTTTCAGCCTTTTTTTCGGACATTTTTCGAATATTTTTTCAGATGTCAAGGGACATGATATGGTTGGTACCGATGGATTCTTTAGGTTTTCTAGTTTCATATGATACCAGTATCTTCACTCTAGCTTTAAAACTGATCCGCTACAACCTAAAAATCCCAAGTTGTGTTAACATGTTATTATCGCGTTAACTTTGACAGCTCTAGTATTTACCATTAGCCTGACATTCCAAGCTAAATGAGGAGGATATCTCACACATACTTAGTCTTTATATATATATATATTATATAATAAGGAAGGAGCTGTGATTAAAGGAGGAATCCTGCTGATTTCCCTGCAGTGTGACAGAGTTTTAGTTCAGCTGCTGCTCGGTTAACAACAACAGGTTGAACTGGAGGAAAGCATCTGAAGAGAGAAACCTGTTCAACCTGATGATCGGAATCTGTGAAACGAATATGCAAATATTTCCATTTTGTGTTTTTCAGGGCAGCGACTCGGCGAGCAACAAGCGAGCCGTGTGTGTCATGGCCGTCCTGCTGTTCATGACCTTCAGCTTCGGACCCGTCAGGTATCCTACACACCTTTTTATATTAAAGCATCTACTTTTTACATTTTTTTTTTTATATTTATCTTATTTGTTTCATCAATTTTCTCTTCAGTTTTTTTGTGACTACTGTTTTGAATGTGGCTTATAAATACATTTTACCATAAAGTGACTGAAAACGTTCCTGAAGAATCTAAATTTAGGGACAAAAAATGTTAACTTCATATATTTCAGTCCCTTAATTTGACTTTCTTAATCTCCAAATTCAAGAAAGAAGGTTTGTTTGAGCTCTCTGACTTCTTCTCTCCTGCAGCATCACAGACAGGAAGCTGTCGGGCCTCCAGGACGGCGTGATGTCGTATACGGGACGGCGGCTGCTGGAGATCGAACAACAACAACAACAACAACAACAACATCAGCAGCAGGAAGCAGCAGCTCCGCCTCCGAGCAGGATGGAGGACAAGACGGAGACGGAGGAGGACGGAGTAGACGACGTTGCAGAGTCTTACCAGTTCAGGTGAGAAACTACGTCTCTCAGCATCTTAATTCAAGAAAAACTTAAATTTCACATCATATTTGATAATATAATCTGCATAATATTCACTTTCCCAAGCAGAAACTCCTTCTATAAACATGTTGTCATCTGTAGCTACAAAATTTGACAATAAAGTTTTCACGAGCTTCTTAATTCAACTACTGAAGGTTCAGAAGTTTAAAACCTTTTAACTGGAGAACGTGACTCCTGAAAGTGATGCAACGCGATCCTCTAGAGAGAAGATGTCTCACTCTGTTGGTGTTGTGGGAACTACAAAGTGTGCTGGTTCGCTGCTGCTGCTTGCTAATAAGAAAGTGGAGAAATATCAGATTTATTGGCTCATCGAATCTGTGTATTTTGCCAATTCTGTCGTCAGAACTCAGAGTAAAGGCCTTTGCACATCAAGTCTGAAATTGTCGCACGTTTAAATGCCGACTCCGAAACTTTCGTCCGTCATTAAAGTTTTCGGAAACAGGTTCAATTTTCTGCGTATTTTCGCATCCGTCAAAAACCCAAAACAGGGTTGTTTGACCACTCAGAGCCACCGTCCGTGCGTCATTCATTCATTCATTAGCCCCGTTTGGGACTAGAGCTATCCATCGATCCCGCGTAAATAATTCAGTTTTGTACTGCGAATTTTCACAACCAATAGAAAATGCATTAGACTCAGTGTGCAGGGTATATTGTATGTGCGTAACAATTTATGACGGATGCCGGATTAAAAAAACACACATGAAAAATACAAACTTGATGTGCAAAGACCTTTAATCTGCACCCAAGTTTTCTCATTCACACACTTTAACTTTCACTCTCATGTGCAGTGAAATGATGCGTTTACAGCAGCAGGCTGAGGAGATCTGATTTTATTGATCCGATTCCAGCCCTTTAAAATATGACATCATCTGTTGTCTATAAAGGTTTGGAGTTCAGAACAAAGTGTTTTCTCATCACTTTAATATGAGCTGAAGGAACCAGAAGAGTGAGAGGAAGCTGTCAGCTCAGCTCCGAGCTCAGTGAATGATCTGTAAACATCAGATGAAGTGAGGTGTAAAACCTCTCAGATGTTCTCTCAGTGTGTAGATAAAAACATGTTTTACTGCTCTGACTAATGGAAGCAGACAGATTCACTCTGAGAATCAGCTCGTCTCTCTGTGACCGTTAGAAAGAAATGCAGACAAACATGTTTTCAGCATCTAACAGAAGAACCGGTTCTTTAACTGGTTCTTTAACTGGTTCTTTAACTGGTTCTCTATACGTGGAACACAGCGTGTTCTTCTTCTTCTGCTCTGTGTTCTATGTTTCTCAGTAGATCAGAAATACAACATCTTCATCTTTCCTCCCCGCCTTCTTCCTTTCTGCCTTTCCTTTATTTCCATACCTCCTTCCTTCTTTCCTCTTGTCTTTCCTTTCTTCCTTCTTTCTTCCCATCTCTCCTTCCTTCATCAATTTCCTTTTTTCCTCACGTCTTTCCTCCCATTCTTCCTTCTGTCTTTCCTTTATTTCAATCCATCCTTAATCCTTTCCTTTCCTTCCATCCTCTTGTCTTTCCTTCTTCCTTTCCATCCATCCTTCCTTCCTCCTGTCTGTCTTTTTCTTCCTTTCCATCCATCCATCCTTCCTTTCATTTCCTTCTTTCCTCTTGTCTTTCCTTTCTTCCTTCTTTCTTCCCATCTCTCCTTCCTTCATCAATTTCCTTTTTTCCTCTCGTCTTTCCTCCCATTCTTCCTTCTGTCTTTCCTTTCTTTCAATCCATCCTTAATCCTTTCCTTTCCTTCCGTCCTCTTGTCTTTCCTTCTTCCTTTCCATCCATCCTTCCTTCCTCCTGTCTGTCTTTTTCTTCCTTTCCATCCATCCATCCTTCCTTTCATTTCCTTCTTTCCTCTTGTATTTCTTTTCTTTCCGTCCCTCCCTCTTTCCTTTCCTTTCCTTTCATTTCCTTCTTTCCTCTTGTATTTCCTTTCTTCCTTTCCATCCATCCTTCCTTCTTTTTGTCTGTCCTCCCTCCCTTCTGTCTGTCTTTCTTTTCTTTCCTTCCTTTTTTCCTTTCCTTCTCTCCTTCCTTCATTCATATCATTTCTTTCAATCCATCCTTAATCTTTTACTTTCCTTCTTTCTTTTCATCCCTCCTTCCCTCTTTCCTTTCCTCTTTTCTTCTTTTCCCTCCATCCCTCCTTCCTTCCTTGTCTTTCTCTCCATCCATCCTTCCTTCCTTGTCTTTCCTTCCTCTTTCCTTCCTTCCTTCTCTGTAACAACAGATGCACAGTTTTCTGTTTTCAACATCTGTCAGAACTGCTTCTTTAACATCTGTATCTCTTCGTGTTGAACACACACACACACACACACACACACACACACACACACACACACACACACACACACACACACACACACACACACACACACACACACACACACACACACACACAAACACACACTGTGTTCTTCTGCTGTTTGTTCGCTTCACATGCTGACGTGAACTTTAAAGAAATGTGTTACATAATGAATCCTGAACTCATCGTGATGCGTTCGTGTGTCATCAGGAACCTGAGTGATGTGTTCAGTGACATGAAGGATCTGGTTCTTCAGGACATCGACCGATACTTCAGCTCCTCCGACTGCAGACAGTTCAACCGCTCAGAGTCCCTCAGGTCAGCTGATGAAACACCACTTCCTTCTTTCAATCCTTCCTTCTTTCCTTTCTCCCTACTTTCTTTACATTTTTAAGATTTGAAATCAAATAGTGCGTTTGTATTTCTAACAACTCTGTCTCTTTGCTGAGTAAACCTCTGGTGTTTCCTCCTGTCCTCCATCCTCAGTATTTTGAAATCATATCAAGTCATATGAAGGACATATCAGTGTTTTTATCTCTCAGTTTAATGTTCCTTTCTTTCTCCTGGTGTGTTTCAGGCTGGCAGACGAGCTGAGAGGTTGGGTCCACCGACACCAGATCGACAGGAAGAAGTCTGGAGGGAAACCAAAAATCGCCAAGAAGGCCAAGATCGCCCAGGTTCAGTAGACATCGTCTGCTTCCTGTTGATGCTCCTTCTTCTCTCTCTAGAGCCTGTTTTTATGTTTGTTTTGTATTGCATGTAGAAAATGGGTTATTGTTATTTATTTTCCATCCTTTAGAAATAAACCGGGATCATTAAAGTTCATATTAATTATGTTTCCATCTCACTTTGTTGTTGCAGAAAGCTCAGCTGAGGAAGACGAACTTCTCCAGATATCTGCCGATCCAGGCTCACCGCTCCATAGAGAGGTACAGCACACACTTTTAATTTATTCTTTAACTCCTCTGGTCGTTAGAATAGTTTCAGTCCAAGCGTCTAGAGAAATGCAAAGCTTTGTGAAACTGAAAATATCTTTATATACATACTGAAAGTAAGTTAGTGGGTTTCTGTCAGCTGGGTAAAGAGAAGAAAAACTCGAACGAAGCAGAAGGAAAACATCTGATAATTTCTTCATTGTTTCATTAAAAAATGAAAACAAGAACTACAGCTTATAGTTACATAAATATCCTTAAATATCCGGAGACATTTTCAACTGTTTGTGAGGTGCTGATGTCCACAAATGTACATATTTAATTGATTGAAAAAAGAAAACATTTCAGTTAATATTTCAGTCAATGAAACGATTTATTTGAGTCTTTTATTTTGTAGTAAATCTCCATAACGACCTTGAGCTTGTTCTTCTTCCTGTGTTCAGTCAGCTGCAGGTGCTTCCTGGTCCTGAGGTCACCTACAGCGACTTCATGGACGCCATCGACCGCAGAGAGGACACTTTCTACGTCGTCTCTTTCAGACGGGTACGACTCACGGCTCAGTCTATGGAGTCATAGGAGTGCCATGAATAAGATAATAAATCTGTAAAAGAATAAGAAAATACATGTGGAAATATTAAGACAAATAATGAAATATAAAAGAATAATAATAAGCATTTTCATTTATTTTCATGTTTATTTGTTCATTTATGTCTGTAAATATTTCCATATATACATATTTTTTTAAATATATTTATTTATTTGTACATGTAATTGTTCATTTATGTCTGTAAATAAGTATATATTTTTAAATATTTATATTCACATTTATTTGTTAATTTGTGTCTTTAAATATGTATATAATTGTAAATATTTATTTTCACATTTATTTTTTCATTTGTGTCTTTAAATATGTATATATTTTTAAATATTTATTTTCACATTTATTTGTTAATTTATGTCTGTAAATATTTATATATTTTATATTATATATATATATATATATATATACATATATTTATATTCACATTTATTTGTTAATTTATGTCTTTAAATATGTATATATTTGTAAATATTTATTTTCACATTTATTTATTCATCTGTGTCTTTAAATATGTATATATTTTTAAATATTTATTTTCACATTTATTTGTTAATTTATGTCTGTAAATATTTATTTATTTTATATTGTATATATATATATATTTTATATGCAAAAAAATAAATATATATTTTCAAAATATATACAGAAAAAAATGAACAAAGAAATGTGAAAATAAATGAAAATACTTATTAATTGTACTTAATAATTATATGCTTAATTATTATATTATATTTTTTTTATTTGTCTTTATTTCCACATTTTTTCTGACTTTCTCTCTGTGTACAGGATCACCTGCTGCTACCGGCCATCAGCCACAATAAGACCAGCAGACCGAAGATGTCTCTGGTGATGCCGGCCATGTCTGTGAACGGTGAGTCCGTCTCTATACCAAACCGATCTGTTGTGATGCTGAATCATGAGATCATTGTAAATGTTCAACTCCTTTCCTCCCTCCTCTCCTCTCCTCCCTCCTCACTCCTTTCCTCCCTCCTCACCTCCTCTCCTCGCCTCCTCCCCCCTCAGAGAGCCTCTATAACTCCTCTCAGGGTTACGAGATGATGATGCAGGTGGACTGCGAGGTCATGGACACCCGCATCGTCCCCATCAAGTCCTCCGCCGTCCCGCCGTCTCTCCGCGACCCGCCTCCGCCTCCCCCCTCCTCCTCCCACCACCACAACCACCATCACCACAGCAACCACACCTCGCTGCGAGGGCGCCACCACCACCACCACCACCCCTCGTCCTCCTCCTCTTCACCTTCCTCTTCCTCGTCACCGTCTCCGAGGCAACCTTTACCCGCCCAACGGACAGCGGAGTATTTAATCAGCCAATCAGAAGGAGTCTGAGGAGGTTCGATGTTTGAGACGGACATCTTTGAATCGTCGTCGTCCCTCCGACAGGTAACAAACACACGTCTCTGCTTCCTGGGAAGTCGAGGAAACCTCCACGAAAACACCCGCAGAAGGATTTTAATCAGTAGTTAAAGCTGTTACTGTTTAAAAGTCGCCACTAAACTCCTCGTTCACACCTTAAATAAAATGTCCTAATATATAAGAAGATGTTTCTAGAAGTCGGAGGCAGACCCGGCAGCACACCGCACTTAGAAATAATCCTGCTTTTTAATATTTAATAGTGAGAAGTGTACAGTTTGAATGAAGCGTGGAGGACAGGAAGCTGTCGGGGGGGGTGAAGTGATTACGTCATCTTAAAGGACGGTTTGTTTCTGTTGTAGCAGCTTTAACAAACCGGCGCTGCAGAGCTGCACAGTAACGGCCGTTACACTCCGGGGGGGGGGGCATTTCTTCTGCAGGACAATATATTTTTTGTCATAAAAACTTTCACACAAAACGGGAACATTACGCGTCGAAAAAGCGACGTACTTTTTTTGGGAAAGAGGTTGATTTTTCTGAGCTTTCAAACCACAAAATAAAATCATCCACCAGTCACATTGTGCAGAAAGAGTCGAGTTGTGTCTTTATATTTATGAAACAACAACTCAAAAGGCTCCATAGAACGAACCAGGATGGCAGATTTTATTCGTTGACAGCAGCAGACCAGATCCACTCCTTCTGTTCTTGCCTTTCACAATAAAAGCCCCTAGGTGCCCAAACGTTTTCCCTAGGAGGGCATTTTTATGTGTTCAAAATGTACCTTAAAGGGAGATTTGTCAAGTATTTAATCCTCTTATCAACATGGGAGTGGGCAAATATGCTGCTTTATGCAAATGTATGTATATATTTATTATTGTAAATCAATTAACAACACAAAACAATGAAAGATATTGTCCAGAAACCCTCACAGGTTCTGCATTTAGCATACGACAAAAACATTTCGACAAAATTTAGTGTAAGTTTGGAGCGTTATTTAAGACATTTTCAGGACTTTTTTTTTTAGCTTTTTTTGGACAATTTTCTGACTTTTTTTTAGACATTTTTCAGACGTTTTTCGGACATTTTTCGAATATTTTTTCAGACGTTTTAGGACATGACATGGTTGGTACCGATGGATTCATCAGGTTATCTAGTTTCACATGATATATCTTAGTATAGTATAGATAGTATCTTCACTCTAACTTTAAAACTGAGCCGCTACAACCCACAAATGTTGACAGCCTTATTTTTATTGCATTTTTAAGATGCTAGACGGTACCAGGATCCAAAGCTCCCTTAATTGAAACACCTGTTGTTTAAATTAAACTGACTAAATTGACGCTAATCCTGCCCGCCTTACTCAGATTATAAAAAAATAATTAATAATTAGGAAACCTACATATTTAAGAGCATTTTGACCTCACAAAAAATAAAATGGCTTGAACAGCGATTTAGTTTATTATTATTTTTTTGCTAGAAACATCTGGCAGGTGATCTTCGGGCAGCTCTGTCCGAGACATGTAATATTCGCAGGCGAGTATTTTGCATTTTCGTGTTGTTTATTCGTCACGCCCCCCCGCTGTGTAACGACCTTTAGACCTTTAAAAAGGAAAACTAAATCAGGATTTTTCTGCATTTCAACACCTCATCTGTTGTAATTAATCTTCTGATCAGCAATAAACCGGTTTATTAAAGTTGTTGAGCTGTGCAGCTCCAGCAGGACGACTTCCTGTTTTCCTCGACACACTACTGATGGTGACGGTCCGACTCTCAGCGGTCTGCGTTTGTATATTTGTGTTGTTGTTGTCAGACGTTCACGTAGAACAGGAAACGTGTCGTCTGGATGCTCGATATCGGCGCCGACGGCTGCTGCGTGAAGCTGGATCTTAATGTCTGCAGGACCAGAAACTTTACACAATATATTATCAATACACATAATAATATGTTCTCGTTGGCCAACATACAGTCAAAGCTCCAAAGATCCTTTCATTTTAACATCTTTTCATTCCTGACAGAAGCTGAAATATTTTATATTATTTAAATATTTTGTTTACTGTCATAGAGGAGGAAAGAAACCAGGAAATATTCACATTTAAGAAGCTGGAATCAGAGAATTTAGACTTTATTTTCTTAAAATAAAATTGCTCAAACGATTATCAAAATAGTGGGCGATTAATTTAATAGTTGTCAACTAGTCGATTCATTTTCAGCTTCTCAATTGAGAGAATTTGCTGCTTCTCTTTGTCATATATCGTTGTAAAAGAAAACTAAGAATAATATGCAGATTAATAATTAAAAAAAGAAAATTAAACAGTTTGTAAGGCTGTAAGGTGATCTTCAAACTTCCTGTGATCGCTCAAAATATAAATTCTATGGTATTAAGAAGAAGTAAAAGACGTGATATGACAATGAAAAAATACTTTATCAGTAAACGTTCTGTATTCATTCACTCCATGATTCTGTTATGATACACTTATTTTTAGATTCAGTGTGACGTTCACTTTCCGATGATATCTCTGATGTCCTTCAAGAATAAACGTCAATTAAAACAAGAGTATTTGTATAACTGCAGAACTTGTCTGAGAATCTTCACGTTTTTAAATTTTCTTCAGTATCACAGTAATCCAGTGATAGTTGTATGTACGTTAATGTGTTCACTGCAAACAGGAACTACTAACGGCTAATTCGGCATACTTTAATGGTGCACATTTTGCCAAAATGTTTACTGAATATAGAGATTAAGACAAAAAAGACAGACCAAGATCCTGCTTCATGAGGCATCCGTCAGATTTATTATTCATGTTGTTTTTATAGAAAAGTCATGTTCTTGTTTTGAATGGGGATTATTTAATAGTTGTAAATATCAGTGCTCCATCTGTAGATATTTTGTTTGTTTTTTGTCACCTTTTTATATTTTTTTATTTCTTTGTCTTTTGATCTTTTGACAACAAAAATAAAAATAAATAAAAAAATAATGAAGTTTGTGGAATAATGAGGCTCGGAGGGGGAAAAGAACAGACATGATGATGATGTTGAATTTAATATTTTTTATTCTTGTGTTCAGTTCAGTGGACCAACCACCTCACTCTGTGAACTCAGGATATCTGTCCTCATAGTACAATATATTTATGGAAATATAGACACAGATTCTTGTTTTTATTGTACAGAATTAAGAAGTTTGAGCTCCTCCTGTAATAACAGTATATGATCAGTTTGTTAAAAAAAAATAATAATAATGAAACCATCCCAGAAAAGATCATAAAAACAAGACACAATAATTTTATTTTTACATGTAAAATGGAGTTTGTAACAAAAACGTCTCAAACCTTTAACACTTCCTGTTTTTCTTTTTTTATCATACAAAAACTTGTGTTTTTTATTCCTGTTTTTGTGTTTTTTCTTGTGTATCATCGAATCTAAAAACTTAAAAGAGTCACTCCAACAATTTACTTCGTTTACTCGGCATCATGGGAATTGTAGGATCTTCTGCGGCTCTGGAGGGAGCTTTGTAAAGAAGTAAACAAACAAAAGAGGCTGCAAGAGTTGCATTATGGGAAATGTAGGATCCAGTGTTTTTAATTTACTTTAACCGAAAAAATTTGACTATCCCTTTTTTCATGCTTCTCTTTAATTTCCTCAACTTGATGGAAGAGTTTAATTGTTGGAGTGGCCCTTTAAGAGTTCATCAACTCAACACAGCAAAACGTAAAACTACAAAACACAAAGTTTGACAATCAAAGAAATAAAAACAACTAAGAGGTTAACCATTCACATATTTCACATTCAGCAAAAGAACTACCTGAATATTTTGTATTTGCTAATAAAACGTGTGAAAATCAAGAAGAGAAAAGAATAGTAGGATATATTTTTATTAATTCGCTTATTCGTTCACCGTTTTTACAGGCGGTTAAGAAATAGTCCGGCACATAATGTTGTAGTTTTTACATTTGGATTTTTGTACAGATTAAACATACGAGATGTAACATGTTAATCAGTGAGCTTTAGAGGTGCTGGTTGGTGGATTTCTGTTAACTTTGACCAGAGCCGGGCTAGCTGTTTCCCTCTGCTTCCAGTCTTTATGCTAAGCTAAGCTAAGCAGCGTATTTAGCGTACAGAGTTTAGTATCGATCTGAACATCTAACTCTCAAGAAAGCGAAAGAGCGACATTCCCAAAAAGTCGAACTATTCCTTTAACTACTGTTAACATAAACCGTCTTTATTTTTGGCTCTGCTTTCCTTTTTTTATTTAGTTTGTGAAGCTCTTTGTCTGTCTGTCGTCTCCGGCCCGCTGCACTGCTCGTCCTCCTCCGCGTCTAGGGAAAAACAAAGTAAAAACATATGCTTTGTTTATTTTTTGTCATTTTTTTATAACGATTGAATTTTGTTACTTTTTGTGTAAAAAAAAAAAAAAATGCAAAGATGGAAAAAAAAAGTGGATATGAAGTTAAAAGTGTTGTAATTTTATGCAAATGTTTTGGGCAATAATTGCAATATTTCTCATCTGGTTGGCGGTTCTTAACCATAGACTTTATATAACAAGTCTTGGTAGTCAGGGTGACGTCACCCATTGGTTTATAGACTGGCGTTTTGAAGCCAAGAGTTCGGCAAAACAATGGCCATCACCATCTTGGTTTTTGGCCGTCTCCATTTAGATTTTTTGGCCTTTTTTTGTGTTAAAAACAGTAAAACATAAAAGACATTTCACACTAAATCAATAAAAAATAAAAATATGATTGTGACGTTTGATTCAGAGTTTCAGATCCGGTTAAGAACCACCGACCTGCTCAGAGTCCAGATATCAGACATTCACTCTGTTTTATTTTAGAAATGATTTCCCAACACAAACAGCTGAGTGTGACAGCAGTCTGTGGTGATAAAGGTAACAATGTAAATACGTCTTTGTTGTTGTTTCTTTTAATTAAATATGTAAATACATCTTTCTAATTCCATCCTCTCCGATGAACTTCTGCCTTTTTGTGTTTGTAGGAAACGAAACGTTGAATTTGATAAAGATATAATAAACTAACGGTTCTCCTGTTGTTTCTTTCAATTTAATCGATTCGATAAATAATCAGTAAGTTTATATGAATAACACAAGCTTGTTTTAAGGAGTTAGTTTGAGATGTTGATGTAAATCAGCTGCTCAATCAGAGACTGAAAACAGCAGGAAGCTGTTAACATGGAGGAGGACAGGTAAGAGAGATCTGCAGTAAATGATATTCTGTTTAATTTAATGCTCTCACCTGTATGTATGTGAGCTCTCAGGTACACTGTGATGTCAGCAGTAATGCAGAAATCTTACATCAATGTTTTATTAATTATTTTGTTTGATTTTGATGTTTTATTTCTGTTCAGCTCCCCCTATACTTACCTGGGCAGGTGGTACGTTCCAGTGAAGCTGAGAAGGTAAAATGTCATTTATTCATTCACATCACTGGAGCAGGCTGGGAGTTAAGAGGAGGAGCTGGCTGCTTTCATTAGTGTTTCGTTGAATTTCCTGTAGTTTTACTCATCTTTTTGTTAATAAATGACACCTTTTTTTTCTCCTCAAGTTTCTTCAACATCCCTTTTATAGTTTTCTGGTGCCAAACAACATAATCTGCTGTTCATGTTCACTTTACGTGGCAGATAATAGTTCTTGTTTTTGTT
>CAKAOJ020000075.1:1047500-1050000 GCA_916701645.2 Sebastolobus alascanus | reverse complement strand
AGATATTAATAAATAAAAAAAAAAAATAAAACATTAAAGTAAAAACTAAGAAATGAAAATGAAACCATAAAAGATATTAGTAAAAAAAAAAAAAAAAAATTAAAACATTAAAGTAAAAACTAAGAAATGAAAACGAAACCATAAAAGATATTAATAAAAAAAAATAAAAAATACCACACCATTAAAGTAAAAACTAAGAAATGAAAACGAAACCATAAAAGATATTAGTAAAAAAAAATAAAAAAAAATTAAACATTAAATTAGAAACAAAGAAATGAAAGCGAAACCATAAAAGATATTAATAAATAAAAAAAATAAATAAAATAAATAAATAAATAAAACATTAAAGTAAAAACTAAGAAATTAAAACTAAACCAAAAAATATATTAATAAAAAAATTTAAAAAAAAATTAAAATTAAAACATTAAAGTAAAAACTAAGAAATGAAAAAGAAACCATAAAAGATATTAATAAAAAAAAAAATAAAAAAAAAAAACAATAAAAAAAAAAAAAAAAAAAAAAAACATTAAATTAAAAACTAAGAATTGAAAACGAAACCATAAAAGATATTAATAAAAAAAAATAAAAAATACCACAACATTAAAGTAAAAACTAAGAAATGAAAACGAAACCATAATAAATATTAATAAAAAAAAAAAAAAAATACCACACCATTAAAGTAAAAACTAAGAAATGAAAACGAAACCATAAAAGATATTAATAAAAAAAAATAAAAATAAAAAAAAATAAAAATTTCACAACTTTAAAGTAAAAACTAAGAAATGAAAACGAAACCATAAAAGATATAAGTAAAAAAAAAAAAAAAAAAAAAAAATTAAAAAATTAAACTAAAAAAAAATAAATGAAAATGAAACCATAAAAGATATTAATAAAAAAAAATAAAAATAAAAAAAAAAAAAAATTTCACATCATTGAAGTAAAAACTAAGAAATGAAAACGAAACCATAAAAGATATTAATAAAAAAAAAAAAAATACCACACCATTAAAGTAAAAACTAAGAAATGAAAACGAAACCATAAAAGATATTAATAAAAAAAAAATTAAAAAAAAAAAAATACCACACCATTAAATTAAAAACTAAGAAATGAAAACGAAACCATAAAAGATATTATTAAAAAAAAAAAAAAAAAATTAAACATTAAATTAGAAACAAAGAAATGAAAACGAAACCATAAAAGATATTAATAAATAAAAAAAATAAATAAAATAAATAAATAAATAAAACATTAAATTAAAAACTAAGAAATGAAAACGAAACCATAATAGATATTAATAAAAAAATTAAAAAAAAAATTAAAATTAAAACATTAAAGTAAAAACTAAGAAATGAAAAAGAAACCATAAAAGATATTAATAAAAAAAAAAAAAAAAAAAAAAAACAATAAAAAAAAAAAAAAAAAAAAAAACATTAAATTAAAAACTAAGAATTGAAAACGAAACCATAAAAGATATTAATAAAAAAAAATAAAAAATACCACAACATTAAAGTAAAAACTAAGAAATGAAAACGAAACCATAATAAATATTAATAAAAAAAAAAAAAAAAATACCACACCATTAAAGTAAAAACTAAGAAATGAAAACGAAACCATAAAAGATATTAATAAAAAAAAAAAAAAAAAAAAAAAAATAAAAATTTAAAAAATTTAAATTAAAAAATAATAAATTAAAACGAAACCATAAAAGATATAAGTAAAAAAAAAAAAAAAAAAAAAAAATTAAAACATTAAAGTAAAAACTAAGAAATGAAAATGAAACCATAAAAGATATTAATAAAAAAAAAAATAGAAATAAAAAAATAAAAAAAAATATCACAACATTAAAGTAAAGCTAAGAAATGAAAACGAAACCATAAAATATATTAATAAAAAAAAAAAAAAATACCACACCATTAAAGTAAAAACTAAGAAATGAAAACGAAACCATAAAAGAAATTTATAAAAAAAAATTAAAAAAAAAAAAATACCACACCATTAAATTAAAAACTAAGAAATGAAAACGAAACCATAAAAGATATTAATAAATAAAAAAAAAAATAAAACATTAAAGTAAAAACTAAGAAATGAAAACGAAACCATAAAAGATATTAGTAAAAAAAAAAAAAAAAAATTAAAACATTAAAGTAAAAACTAAGAATTGAAAACGAAACCATAAAAGATATTAATAAAAAAAAATAAAAAATACCACAACATTAAAGTAAAAACTAAGAAATGAAAACGAAACCATAAAAGATATTAATAAATAAAAAAAATAAATAAAACATTAAAGTAAAAACTAAGAAATGAAAACGAAACCATAATAGATATTAATAAAAAAAAATAAATAAATAAAAATTAAAAAAAATTTCACAACTTTAAAGTAAAAACTAAGAAATGAAAACGAAACCATAAAAGATATTAATAAAAAAAAATAAAAAATACCACAACATTAAAGTAAAAACTAAGAAATGAAAACGAAACCATAAAAGATATTAGTAAA